>JAWZYU010000559.1:0-105000 GCA_038380435.1 Ryuthela nishihirai
TGTCTCCCAACAGCTGTTCCAGTGGGTCCCCTCCCCCAACCTTCTCTGAGCCTTCGGGGTCCATGTGACCTGGACATTTAGCCCATGGTGTGCAAAAAGTGCCGCTCAGAGGTAAAACAACCCAACCCAGCCAGCGTTACATCACTGAGGATTGGAGCTGGGGTGCCTCAGTCGGTAGCGCGCCAGGCTCGTAATCTGCAATTACGAAGTTCGAGTCCCAGCTGGGTCAGCGAAGAGATTTATCTCCGCCAAACTCCCGGCCCTGCCCACGGTCAGTAGGGGACACTGATGAACTTGGAAAGGTCCATCAGATGGGACATTAAGCGTGGCTCCATGTACGGGAGAGCCATACCCTGTGCACGTTAAAGAACACGCTGGATGGCCTTGACGGGAGACTACCATCTGTCTCCCAACAGCTGTTCTAGTGGGTCCCATCTTCCAACCTTCTCTGAGCCTTCGGGGTCCTTGTGACCTGGCCATTTAGCCCATTGTGTGCAAAAAAGTGCCGCTCAGGGGTAAAACAACCCAATCACTAAGGATTTGGAGCCTGTGGTCGTACCTTATCTTCAGGGGCTCTCTGGTGCCATTTACCAACAGGACAATGCTCGACCACATGTGGCATGCATAGTCCAACAATTCCTGGATAGTCACCATGAGACACTTCTGTCTTGGCCTGCGCGTTCACCGGATCTGTCCCCAATTGACATCGGATCTGTCCCAAATGACAATCTGGTTCATGATCTCAAAACGAGTAGCAAACCAGACCCAGCAGCTGCTACAACAGATGAACTTTGAATACATATCGAAACTGCATGGACAGACATTCCCCGAACACACATCCGACGTCTCATTCTCTCAATACCGGCCCGTGTAGCAGCGGTTATTGCCGCTCATGGTGGCTACCCAAGATACTGATTTCCTTGTATTCCACAAGTCTAACCGAGTTGTATTTGTAATCATTTCATCCTTGTAACATAAACTATGTATTCGCTAAATAAGGCTTTGATATCTCTAGTCTTTCCTGGTGTTGCACTTTTAATGGCAAGCAGTGTACAACGTCATTCCACATTTTAATGGCAATATTTTTAACATTAGTAAACGTTCTATTATATTGCGTTTAATAATTAACATTTATTTCGTCATGAGCTTACATTACAGAGTTGCCAGATTTTCTTAAATAATCAAGTAGTTGTTTGAATTTTCCATGAGTCATTCTGAAGTATTTAAAAAATTTGCAGTCATTAATTAAATTGGTAAACAAACTGTGGTATTTCCCACACTAAAATTGCTTTCGACATAGAGTGTAAAACCAAAATCTTTTGAAGTTTTTTTTTAACTTTTTTTTTTCTTGAAAGAATGACGCCAAACCAAACAAGGGAGGGGAGGGAGCTTGAGTGCATGAATTGCATCGTGGATCGCCACGAATAAAATTTACTTTTTAAGGAAATCCCAAAAGTAAGATTCAAGACGTCAGACAAAAAGACTCCAAACTGATCCATTAGACTCAAACTCCTCAATTGGAAGTTTCTGGATATGCTATTGGGGTAGGGCGGGGGTGGCTCAGTCGGTAGCGCGCCAGGCTCGTAATCTGAAGTTCCCAGGTTCGAGTTATCTTCGCAAAACTCTCTGCCATGCCCTCCTCGAGCAGTAGGGTACACAGAGAGCTATATCCTGTGCGCGTTATCTCTTGTTATCCAGTGAGTCTCCTTCACCCAAGATTCACAGAGTTAATCCAACCTTGGTATGCCACTTGCAGCTAAAGAAATCGGACACAACGATCAGAAATTTAAAGATGAGTGAGATATAGCAGAAAAGCGATTCGAACAGGCTCGTAATCTGCAGTTCCCAGGTTCGAGTCCCATCTGGGCCAGCGTTGAGATTTATCTCCGCAAAACTCCCTGACATGCCCTCCTCGAGCAGTAGGGTACACCGATGGGCTTGGAATGGACACCGTCCGTCGGAAGACACGTTAAGCTATGGATCAGTGTACTGGAGAGCTATATTATGTGCGCGTTCATGAACACACTGGATGGCCTTGACGGAAGGCTACCATCTTATCTCCTGTGAGTCTCCTTCACCCAAGCTTCTCTGAACCCTCGGGATCCTTGTGACCTGTCCATTTGGCCCATTATGTGCAAAAAGTACCGCTCAGGTATAAAACAATCCAACCTTGGTATGCCACTTGCAGCTAAAGAAATCGGACACAACGATCAGAAATTTAAAGATGATTGAGATATAGCAGAAAAGCGATTTGAACAGGTGGTGTTTTGCCTGCAGTACTTACTGGTGTAAGCTATTCTCACACAACGACGATCAGTCAGACATGACAGTTTAATTCGCTACAGATCGCTTACTACCGACGTCATTGTTTAAAAACATGTTTATGTAATATACTGTCCTTAAAAATAATTAAATTATTACGGAAATAATTCAGAACGTGTTGTTTTACAAAAGCAACCGCTACAGAAAAAGAGTGTTGTTATAGAAGGATTTTTCGAAGAGATGCCTTAGCATACTTACCTGGCGTTGGGAATGCTCTGATCAGTCAGGGAGCTTCCCCGGAGAGAGACTTTCCCATTGCACTGTGGGAAGGTTGACCTCCGCCACTTTCGCAAACTGCGATAGATGGAGCGTGTAATTTTTGGTAGTGGGGACTGCGTTCGCGCAGACCCCATATATTTGAATAAAAGTAGAAAATTACGAAGCAATATGCAGCGATATTTTGAGCCAATATCATAAAATTGTCTTTCATTCAAGGCCAAGTATATTTCTT
Organism: Ryuthela nishihirai; assembly: GCA_038380435.1. NCBI lineage: Eukaryota > Metazoa > Arthropoda > Arachnida > Araneae > Heptathelidae > Ryuthela > Ryuthela nishihirai. Next base: position 2,774 of record JAWZYU010000559.1, read on the forward strand.
TCAATGACGATTATTGGAGGAAATCTTCGATTTGTACCAAAGAATGTCCAAGGACGAAGAAGACAAGGTGGTTGAGTGACTGCAGCGCCCCCAAATCTTGGAATTTTCATGCATTAGATTGAAGCCATTGGTGAGAGATTGATTTACCTCTGAGCTTGTTTTTTTGCACGCACTGGGCTAAAATGACAGGTCACAACGACCGTAAGGAGTCAGAAGTTTGGGAAAGAAGATTCACTGGACAGCTAGTTATAAGGAGGCAGATAGAAGTTTTTCGTCAAGGCCATCCAGCGTATTCTTTAACGTGGTTCTCCCACCCAAAGAAGGTCTCCCTAGACACTCCATGTCCCACCAGTGGTACCGGCGCGTACGGCATGAAATTATTTGCCGGTACGACGTACCGGTAAGACATTTTTCATTATTGGCTTAGTTAACGATTTCCTTTTCACTTTAACATTCCTTTTAAGAAAAACTCATCGGTTTTTAATTACATTACTACAATTTAACCTTTTAGATACCAAGCTATTTAGAAACCGGATACCTGAGATTCCATTTAAGCCGACAGGGAGTGCTAGAGATTGGAAGTAATGCTTTCTCTCTTTGAATGAGAGAGTAGGTACAGACAGCAGAACTATACAGACAAAGGCGACTCCAACCAAAGTCGTCTTTCAGGGAGTCGTATAAGAGTTCACGGACAATGCACGTTCCCATCCGCCGTAGCTGTCTGGGTTCGGTCTTAATCCCTACCGGAGGCAGAACTGGGAAAACGGGGTGGGAAATCAGAGAAAGGATATGAACTCACTTAGATGTTGAAATCCACTGCAAAGCAGCGTGTACTTGTGGTTTAAAATTTTCGTTTCAAAATATACATTTTTTATATTCTGCTGAATTGAAAATTCTAAACATTTCTGGGAATAACGGAAGGCAGTTTAATGAGGGCGATGGGCACATGCTTCCCGAAATTTAAGTAATGAGTTTGAAGGGGGGGGGGGAATTTTTAATGTAAAATCATGGAAAAACAGATTTTTAAAAATTAGTTTTATCAATTAATCACCTTTTATTACGCTACTGGAGTAACCATAATAGAAAAACTAATACACGTTCTTTTAATTTTATTGTCCAACAGAAGTTAACACACCATGGCCGAGTGGTTAGCTACTGATCTAAGGGACCTGGGTTCGAGCCCCGGATAAGGCATGGATGTATGTATCGTTTTTCTGCTGAGGTCCTGTCATCCTCTCAGACCTTCTACTATGGCATATAAACTGGCAGGCTCCTCTCAGACCTCTGTGGCCGCTGCTGCAACTTTTGTGGCAAGGAAGGCCACATGCAGCAGTTTTGCCCAGAGGTCACATGTGGCATCTGTAGGAACAAAGGGCATGCTACGCATAAATGCCCCGAGAAATGCGAAAACTGCAATTCCAAGAAACATGAAGGCCCCTGCAACACACGTACCTTTGCGCACGTGACCACCACCTCAGTACCCCCTTCAACAGATCAGACCAAATCTACCACAAATGTGACCCCCTCAACTTCGGAGCTCTCTCCCGCTAATAAAGAGGTTGTGGAGACTCCCTCTGATGACGCATATACACTTCAATCGGTATTCCCTACCATAGAAGAAGCTAATGCCATTCTTGCAGCCAAAAAAGCTTCAGAAAAGGAAAATAAGTCACCAACATCGTCGCCACGCAAACAGGCGAAAGGAAAAAAATCAACCTCCCCCAACTCTTCAAAAGAGAATAGTGAGACTTCCCTCACATTAACCGATAGCTGTGACACAATCTTTACAGCACTGAAGCACGGGCGCGAGATGGACGAAGAAATCAGCTCTATCGGCTCATCTAATTCTGAACTCGTGATCGATCTCAGCGCTGATGAAAGAGATTCACCAGCTTCTCCACCTCCCTCCTTCTCTCCGGGAATTATAAGTCCCACGATTGTTCACAATGCCAACAGCACAAAAAGAATCGTCGATAGACCTAGAGACCGCAAAGAAAGAGAAACTGAAAAGACTCAAATTCCGTCGCCCGCTCTCACGAGGCTTAAAACGGGCACGATTTCGGGGAATAAACCCCCCCAACCTTCAACGTCTAAAACAAGCTCTGTTGGAACTGCAAAGGGAGTGAAGAACCCGAAAACGGGCAAATAACTTTTGAACTGTGTAACTACGTTTCTTTGCATTTTTCTGAAATGCCACCCGTCTGTCTCCAAATACCTACCCAAAATGGCGACCCTAAATATAATGACCCTCAACATGCGGAGTTTCCGCGGGCGCAGGAAGCAAGATTGGTTGCAGGGTTTTATGATTTTAAATAAGATTGATGTGTGCATGCTGCAAGAAACCCACTTCGCCTGCTGGGGGGATATCACTGTGTTTCGACGTAATTACGACATGCAGTGCTATTTCTCCAACGGTTCGCGGCAAAGCGCCGGAGTTGCGATTATTTTTTCGCAAAAATGTAAGCCTGCAAACGTTAAGTACGACTGTGACACAGAAGGAAGAATCATCGCAGTCACGTGCACTATACACAATTGCAACTTACGATTAGTAAACGTGTATTGCCCAAATAAGGCCACCGAAAGAAAATCCTTCTACCGTACGCTGCCCTACTTCATAAACAGTGGACAGGACCTGACAATCGTCGCCGGTGACTTCAACTCCGTTGTCGACACAGAGCTTGATAGATTCCCCCTCACACATCGAGGGGACGGCAGTGCTAAAGCATTTGCAACTATCCTGCAAGACTTCGACATCACCGATTGTTGGCGTAAGTGGCATCCGGCAGAATACGGCTATACGTGGGAGAAAATAAATCCACCAGCCCAATCACGAATAGACCGCATCTACATCAGCAAACAGCACGAGACCCGCTGCACAATGTGCGAACACATCGAAATCAATAACGCAGATAATCAAATTAGTGACCATTTGGTTGTCTTAGGAAAATTGACGCTCTGTGAATCGATTAAAAGAGGGGGAGGCTTGTGGAAAATGAATGCCAGCCTGCTGGATGACATTCAAGTTTCACGGGAGATTGAATTATTTTTAAACACTAGGATAAGCAGTGCGAAGGCTACCGAAGCAGCCTGGTGGGACGAACTCAAAGGGGGGGTGAGGGATATACTTAAATTAGCTGGAAGGCGTTTGGCAGGGAAAAAGCGGAAGCGTCAAACTTTCTTAAGACAGGCTTTAGCAGCCTACACAGCTGGAGAAGCCGATGACAACTATAACCGATTCATCATCGCTGACATTAAAAGAGAACTCAACGAGCAATGTACAGTGAAAGGCTCTGAGACGAGATTAAATCTTGCAAGCGGTAGACTAGCCGAGGCTAACAACCTCAGCAGCCTACTGGCGAAATTTAAAAGAAATTCTCGCGAAAAGCGTACAATGACGCAATTGGAAGTGGGAGGGAATATTATTTCGGACCAAATTGGCATTAGACAAGAAGTCTATAATTTCTACCAAGATCTTTTTTCACCTGACAGCCTTTCACTCAAAGAAATTGATAAATGGCTAGAAGATACGCCACAGATCGCCAACGAAGTGACGTCTCGGTTAGAGGATGACATCACAGAAAAGGAGATACGGACTGCTGTAAAACAGCAAAACAGCAACAAGAGTCCGGGCGAAGACGGCTTTGTAGCAGAGTTCTACAAAAAATTCCTGGACCTGCTATGGAAGCCACTAAGCGATTTCTACAACAACTTGCTGACAAACGAAGTAGCAATTACAGGAATGGAAAATGCTATTGTAACTTTGTTAAAAAAGTCGCCAAATGGTCACAACCTAACGAATTGGCGTCCGATTTCTTTGCTAAACTGTGATTACAAAATCTTGGCCAAAATTGTAACCAACCGTTTTGGAAAAATTCTGTGTGAAATCATTGGCGAATGCCAAGCTTGCAGTGTCCCTGGCAGGCAGATTCAACACAACATTAGGCTTATTCGAGATTGCTTCGAATTTAATTTTTCTAAAAAAACGAAATTCAGTTTTCTGGCAATTGACCAAAACAAAGCTTTTGATCGGGTTTCGCATGACTTCATGCGAAAACTATTGAAAGCTCACAACTTTGGCCCTAGAATGTGCAATTTATTTAATAATATGTATAAAAATGTAACAAGCCAAGTTTTGGTTAACGGGCACCTTACACAACGCTTCTCCGTTGCGAGGGGTGTTCGACAAGGCTGTCCGTTTTCCCCTCTGCTATTTGTACTCTCTCTGGAGACATTGCTTAGGAAAATCCAAGCGGACCCAAAATTTAAAGGTGTCATAGTACCTGGACATCGTACGCAGCTGAAATACGTTGCGTACGCCGATGATGTCACGTTTACCTTTTCGGATGAAGCTTCAATAGCTAATTTTTACGATCTTTTTAAAAAATACTCAGATTGCAGTGGGGCTCTAATTAATAGAGACAAAACCAAAATTATGGCTTGGGGCAAGTGGGGTTCTTCGGTGTGGAATCACGTCAAATCCGCCTCAGAGCCCTTAAGACTCCTAGGTGTGCATATCAATTGGGAGGGATGCGATCCAAGCACATGGAAATTGGCCGTAGCGAAAGCGGAGAAAACATGCGAACTTTGGGGGGATAGAGACCTTTCGATCTCTAAAAGGGCGGAAATTTTTAACGCGTTGATAATCCCAATTTTCACTTTTCTTGGAACTGTGTATACCCCCCCTTCTACGGTATACACGAAAATCACAAGAATCGCTGCTGGGTTTATCTGGGCATCCCAACACGAGTCTCTTAATAGAGGAATCCTCTATCAGCCGGTCGGGGCCGGCGGGCTCGATCTAAAGCATGTTAAAACTTGGATTCGTACCCTACAGTATGTTGACGTTATTCAAACGCTGAATATCCCATCCCACCCTGCGAGTGCATTTCTCTCATATTTTCTCGGCCCAGCCGCACGGAAATATGCTGAGAAATGTACTTATAAGGGCCCGAAATGTAATATTGTAAATAGGAATTATGTATTTTTGTCGGACGTCAATACCACATTAGAAACTAAATATGTGTTAAATCATGATAAAAAATGCGACAAGAAATTAGTGTACTCTGCATTGCTTCCGGTGGAAATACCGCAAATTGTGAACAAAAGACCGGATATTGAATGGAAAATTGCTTGGTCAAACTTGCAAATCAAACACGTGGAGGCCCATAAACAAGATTTCCTTTGGAAACTCGCTCACGACATCCTTTTCACACGAGATAAGGCGTGGGCAAGGGGAACGTCAAGATCTGACAAATGTGCCTTTTGCGCGTGTATCGAAACCACGAAACATTTATTCTATGACTGCAAATTCGCGCAAGAATTATGGTTAAAATTTCAAACGTGGTCAGGATTGCCAGCAATGTCAGCGGACACTGTATTATTCCATCATCCGATGGCAATCAGCAAACAAAAAAAATATGTTATGGATATCTGCCTGACCGAGATTAAACACCAACTCTGGAGGGCCAGGCAAAGAAAATTTTGGAAAAGCAAAACAGAGACCACAGAAAACTTGCTATGGAAAACAAAATGTGAACTTCGCGATCGGTTGCAGCTGGATAAGAAGAGATTAACAGCAAAGCATGTCATGTACTTGTGGCGACCATGGGCTAAATTTGTTGGAGTGACTAAGGAGGGAATCTTATTTGTAAAATTTTAGTAATTATTTGGCAATTCCCTAATCATCACTAGATTCAATTCATTGTTCAAATCAAAAGTTTAATTCTTAACAGGTTATTTTAAAATTATTGAACTTATTTTTAACATTTAATGAAAGACTGTTTTTTAATCAATAATACCATTAAGGCAAATACTAAAGTAAAATCGAATAAATAATCCTTAAATGTATTTTTCCGAACTATTGCTAAAATTTAACTGTTCAGATACTAATTATTTCAATACAATGTTATATAAAACTAAAATCAGATATAAATGTGTAAATATTTAATGTTAGAATATATTAACCTAGTTGCAATTGTACTTTGTATTTGAATGCATGCAGTGTTTCATTTCCAGCCTTCAGTTCTTTCCCTTCTCCCTTTCTCTTCAACCCCCCCCCCCCCCCCCCCACTCCCAATTCCTAGTCTTTTAAGCTATGGTCAGCACTTACAAGCAGAAGGTCAAATCTCGCCATGGAGGGCCACGTTACAGTAACCTTCAGCCGGACCCACCCTTAGGCTCAGCATTCCTGGGCGAGGCAGGCTGCCAACTGACCTTAGGATATCACCTTTGGCACGCAAAGCCGAGACGAGCGCTGTTGCTGCTACTGACTCCCCCTTCTCACCTTGTCTTTTCCCTTTTCTTTTTTATCCTTCCTCCTTTCTTTCTTCCACTTTCTTTGACTCTGATTCCTTCCTCACACAGGAAATAAATCCCTTTCCTTCAATTTAATTATCATCCGATATCTCATGCTCATCTTTTTATGGATCTCCGAAATCACCCTACAATTATTTTTCAAGAATATCTGTGGTCACAAGACCCAGTGTGACTTGAACTGAACGGGGTCCTTGTCCGGGTTTTCGGGAAGGGAAAGGGGGGGGGGGCAGGAGCCTTTTTATTGATGCGGCCGAAACTTAATTTCCTGCGCAATGGCAGGAACCCGGATTTGGACCCCTCTCCCCTCAAGGGTGTTAAATGTTTTATGTTTTTTCTTTGGTTATGGCGAAAGGTTTGTATTTATCTTTCTCTTGAAGCCCCACACACATCTCAATTGTGCATGCTAGGAAGGGGGAAGGACGCCGTCTAATAAGACTTGGGAATATTTCCTAGCAAGCACATCCCATCCCAAACGCGTGTGGGGCAGTGAATGCTGTGTGAAAGAGTGAAAGTTGTTTGAAAGATGTGTGTTTTTGAGGGACAGCTGGCAGAGAACATTATGTTTTGCTGAGGCTGTCTCGCTGATCACATTAAATTAGTTTAACCTTATGCCCGACAGCTGAGTGTCTGAATCTTAGTTCGACGGCACAAGGGATTAAGAAAAACTCAAGTGAAACTGATTTTAGATATAATTTGCTTTCGAGAGTTTTTCCTAATTACAAAGGAGGAGAGAGACTTTCCCATTGCACTGTGGGAAGGTTGACCTCCGCCACTTTCGCAAACTGCGATAGATGGAGCGTGTAATTTTTGGTAGTGGGGACTGCGTTCGCGCAGACCCCATATATTTGAATAAAAGTAGAAAATTACGAAGCAATATGCAGCGATATTTTGAGCCAATATCATAAAATTGTCTTTCATTCAAGGCCAAGTATATTTCTTTCAATGACGATTATTGGAGGAAATCTTCGATTTGTACCAAAGAATGTCCAAGGACGAAGAAGACAAGGTGGTTGAGTGACTGCAGCGCCCCCAAATCTTGGAATTTTCATGCATTAGATTGAAGCCATTGGTGAGAGATTGATTTACCTCTGAGCTTGTTTTTTTGCACGCACTGGGCTAAAATGACAGGTCACAACGACCGTAAGGAGTCAGAAGTTTGGGAAAGAAGATTCACTGGACAGCTAGTTATAAGGAGGCAGATAGAAGTTTTTCGTCAAGGCCATCCAGCGTATTCTTTAACGTGGTTCTCCCACCCAAAGAAGGTCTCCCTAGACACTCCATGTCCCACCAGTGGTACCGGCGCGTACGGCATGAAATTATTTGCCGGTACGACGTACCGGTAAGACATTTTTCATTATTGGCTTAGTTAACGATTTCCTTTTCACTTTAACATTCCTTTTAAGAAAAACTCATCGGTTTTTAATTACATTACTACAATTTAACCTTTTAGATACCAAGCTATTTAGAAACCGGATACCTGAGATTCCATTTAAGCCGACAGGGAGTGCTAGAGATTGGAAGTAATGCTTTCTCTCTTTGAATGAGAGAGTAGGTACAGACAGCAGAACTATACAGACAAAGGCGACTCCAACCAAAGTCGTCTTTCAGGGAGTCGTATAAGAGTTCACGGACAATGCACGTTCCCATCCGCCGTAGCTGTCTGGGTTCGGTCTTAATCCCTACCGGAGGCAGAACTGGGAAAACGGGGTGGGAAATCAGAGAAAGGATATGAACTCACTTAGATGTTGAAATCCACTGCAAAGCAGCGTGTACTTGTGGTTTAAAATTTTCGTTTCAAAATATACATTTTTTATATTCTGCTGAATTGAAAATTCTAAACATTTCTGGGAATAACGGAAGGCAGTTTAATGAGGGCGATGGGCACATGCTTCCCGAAATTTAAGTAATGAGTTTGAAGGGGGGGGGGGAATTTTTAATGTAAAATCATGGAAAAACAGATTTTTAAAAATTAGTTTTATCAATTAATCACCTTTTATTACGCTACTGGAGTAACCATAATAGAAAAACTAATACACGTTCTTTTAATTTTATTGTCCAACAGAAGTTAACACACCATGGCCGAGTGGTTAGCTACTGATCTAAGGGACCTGGGTTCGAGCCCCGGATAAGGCATGGATGTATGTATCGTTTTTCTGCTGAGGTCCTGTCATCCTCTCAGACCTTCTACTATGGCATATAAACTGGCAGGCTCCTCTCAGACCTCTGTGGCAAACAGCTGCTTGAGGAGGTATATACTATGATTTAATATAATGTAATGTACTATAAATAACTTCCTAGCCATTTCAAAAACATGGTAGTCTGTTTCGTCATCTCCTAAACATCTGCGAGCTCTAAACAGACATGTATTCAGAGTACACACACACACTCCTAAACCCTACTACCAACATTATATTTGGAAGATTTAAAAAAAGAATTTTGGCGTACATTAATTTAATTTTTTTTATTTGTATCTAATTATAAGCTTTAAGAAAAGAAAGTAAATATATTTATTTGCTCTAGATAACTTTATTTGAATATTAAACAAAAGGTATTACACCTCTATCGAATTTTTGCTTTCTCCCTCGTCGCTCCTCATAAGGTTAGCTTCAGGCCCTTCAAAAAATATTTTCCACCTGAGTCTTGTCGCCAATATACTACTGAGGAAAACGCTTTTTATTTCAGTGCAGTTAATTTATTTATACAGTTTGAAGAGAAAACTTCCGATTGCTGTAAATTCTCTTTTTGCAAGTAACAATATTCCAACTGTTTTTTTTTTTGTTAATTTAAATGTTGTTGTTTTTTTGTTTATTTTGTTAATAATGAATGCTTTTGAAAAATCTCGGACTCTTAATACGTACCTGTAGTCTGAGATTTTTAGGGGCGGGAGTAGCTCAGTCGGTAGCGCGCCAGGCTCGTAATCTGTAGTTCCCAGGTTCGAGTCCCAGCTGGGTCAGCGTTGAGATTTATCTCCGCAAAATTCCCCACCCTGCCCACTCTCAGTAGGGGACACCGATGGGCTTGGAAAGGCCGCCGTCCGTCGGATGGGACGTTAAGCCGTGGCCCCGTGTGCGGGAGAGCCATACCCTGTGCACGTTAAAGAACACGCTGGATGGCCTTGACGGGAGGCTACCATCTGTCTCCCAACAGCTGTTCCAGTGGGTCCCCTCCCCCAACCTTCTCTGAGCCTTCGGGGTCCATGTGACCTGGCCATTTAGCCCATGGTGTGCAAAAAAAGTGCCGCTCAGAGGTAAAACAACCCAACTCTGAGATTTTCGACATCCAAAAAAGACCCATACTCAAGGCAATTGCAATGATGAATCCTCCTCATATTTCATCAGTAGTTTATACTGAACTACCAATTTCGACTTTTATAATCAGTTTCATTTTCACTGAATTCAGCATATTGGCCCGCAGCATGTCAATATTGTCGTCTGTAAAAAAGAAGTTCAAAATAATGGAAAAAGCAGAAGGAATTCTCAAATAAGTGTAACGTAAAATCAATCAATCAATATAAGAAGTACATCTTCACATTTATCACTGAGTACAATCCGAAGAAAATAAAAAAAAAATCTGGGGAAGAATCGAGGTTTGTAACTCGAAATAAAACAGATTTCAAATAGGCGTAATTTCAACACGAAGTTGCTTGTATCATTATATAATTATTTAAACTTTTATAAAAATGACAAACTTACAAATTAAAGGTAATTCCTGGTATCTTTTTTGAAGGGCGATTCGTGCAGCCGTAAGCTGAACAGGCTACCATAATACAAATGTCGAAAAAAAATTAAATTTTTATAGCGCAACACTTCGTTACTCACCTATACTACTGATCAATGTTTTGAATAGAACAACATGGCTGCCGCGCAGTCGCCGTAGCATCATTTTCAAGTGCTTAGGTCTCCTCCTCTTATCCATGGGTTTTACTGAAAAGCGTGATCCATGCTTCGAATTTTCATTTTCGAACTTAAAGGTTGTAAAATGTTTATGAGGTAGAGATGATTTTCTTTTTAATTTTAATTATCTTTATATATTGGACATCACTTAAATAATATTCATTTTTCAGGCAGAGGATTTCCTTCTTTTAGTTTTAAATTCTATGATACAGATTGGAGTATTTTAGATATTTTATAATCTTAAGTAGATTTTTTTTTTCGCAGTTTTGGGTTTTTGCTATCCAGTATGATTTCCATTGTTATACTATAACTATAAAACTATAGTTATAGTATAACAATGGGAATAAAATAAAACATATATATCAGTGGTTCTCAACCTTTTATGCTTCACGTACCCCCTGGAAATGTGTATGTAACTGGCGTACCCCTTGTATAGATAGATAAAACTATAGTTATAGTATAACAATGGGAATAAAATAAAACATATATATCAGTGGTTCTCAACCTTTTATGCTTCACGTACCCCCTGGAAATGTGTATGTAACTGGCGTACCCTTTGTATAGATAGATAAAATTATAGTTATAGTATAACAATGGGAATAAAATAAAACATATATATGTATAACATATATCTAGACTTTTTAGCTCTCCAAAAAGTACCACAAAAAATTTTACCGCGTACTCCACGTGAGATCCCCTGTTTTGGAGAATGCTTCTGGCTGCTGTCCGGGTTGCAATGCCAAATTCCAAGTCGATATTCCGGAAAGGGGGCCTTGCTAGAAGCAAAAATATTTACCATTCTATTCCTACCGGAAATGATAATCGCTGTCAAATTTATTGTTACTATTTACAGCTTCTTAACTGTGAACGTAAAACTCATAGTAACGTTTAGAAATGCTGTCGTTGCCAGATTCCCCACATTTCCAAAGTCAATATTATTTTATGGCGTCCCATTGCAGTTAGGGACCTGATTTCTAACTCAACATGAGGTCAGGTAGGGGAAGCAAACATACGAAATTTGGGACAGTCCCGTCAAGTAAATCGGGATCTACGGAGTATCAAAATCTGTCGAAATTAAAATCTCGATATTTTGTGACGAAGTCACGTGTATGATAGGGCGGACTGACGTCAGAAACTGTATTGAATTCGTATTGAATCTGTGCTAAAGTGTTAAGAGAGGTGGGGGGGGGGGGGGCAGAAGCCACGAAACTAATCTTTAGTGCAGTGAAAGCAAGATATGCAGATTTAAAGTGAGACTTGGCCAGCGCCGGTTGAGATAGTAATCAATATTTAAACAAACAGCTTTCAGAAGGGATCTCTCCATAAGCAGCAATTATGAGGACATAAAATTAGTTTTCCTTTTCGTATTAGATAAGCTATTTTGACTTTCAAAGGTTTAGAGAAGGGGTAATGTGTGGCTATGATGCTTGCACTAGGGGCAACGTGCGCCGTGTGGTTGTCGCTCACGTGTGCCCTTGGGAATTATGGGGACATAAAATTAGTTTTCCTTTTCGTATTAGATAAGCCATTTTGACTTTCAAAGGTTTAGGGAAATATACATACAAAATTCAAGCATTAAAATTTAACGAACTACTGGATTTTAATGTATGCAAAAAAAAATTAAGAGCATTTTTTTTTAAAAAGCTATGGAAAAAATTTCTATCCCTCTTCGAGACTGCACCACACATTTAAGAAAACATAAAAAAAATAAGCTACTGCTCAATATTTAAAATTATATATTTGATGAAACGCAAAAAGTTATATAACAACTTTTGCTTTGCTTGTATGAAGAAGTAGCTACCACTCACAATTTAGCACGTTGGTAACGGTGTATTTAAGCCGCTGGCAGCAGTTACGGTAACGTGTGTGGCGGTGATGCTTGCACTAGGGGCAACGTACGGAGTGCGCCGTGTGGTTGTCGCTCACGTGTGCCCTTGGGAAGGTCTGAGACACGAGTCGCATTAGGTCCTAGCAGGGCCCCCTACTAAGCTAGGGGTGGACAAACAATAAACAGTGCCTGGCAAAGGGAGTGCGTGATGCCTGTGGTGCTTTCACCGTGCTGCGGCTGATGCAATGATCTTGTGTCAGAGTTGGAACTGTCTGTGGCTAGAGTTCAGATGAGCTCGATGTGCAAGGTGCTATTTGTAGCATAACACGATTCAGACTACTCCACCGCCAAACACATTTTTTTCCATAAATCTTATGCCAAACACATTTTTTTCCATAAATCTTATGCCAAACACATTTTTTTCCATAAATCTTATGCCAAACACATTTTTTTCCATAAATCTTGAGTGAATTCGTTTTCATCAGGAAGGTCTCCACCGCCAAACACATTTTTTTTTAAAGTTTCATAGTTAAAGTTAAATGGTGCTATTTGTAGCATAACACGATTCAGACTACTCCACCGCCAAACACATTTTTTTCCATAAATCTTATGTCAAACATATTTTTTTATAAATGTTGAGTGGATTCGTTTTCATCAGGAAGGTCTCCACCGCCAAACAACTTTTTTTTTTAAAGTTTCGTAGTTAAAGTTAAAAGGTGCTATTTGTAGCATAACACGATTCAGACTACTCTACCGCCAAACACATTTTTTTCCATAAATCTTATGCCAAACATATTTTTTTATAAATGTTGAGTGAATTCGTTTTCATCAGGAAGGTCTCCACCGCCAAACACATTTTTTTTAAAGTTTCGTAGTTAAAGTTAAAAGGTGCTATTTGTAGCATAACACGATTCAGACTACTCCACCGCCAAACACATTTTTTTCCGTAAATCTTATGCCAATTTTTTTTTAAATGTTGAGTGAATTCGTTTTCATCAGGAAGGTCTCCACCGCCAAACACATTTTTTTTTAAAGTTTCGTAGTTAAAGTTAAAAGGACAAAACCAACAGATATATTTATAATACAAAAAAATATGTAAAGCAATAAAAAGGTAATAATAAAAACAAAGCCATAAAATTACAATCTGTTAAAATAACTTGTACTATTAAAAATTCACTCAATGTAAGGTTAAAAGCAATATATTCGACTAAATATGTTTCATAGCTAAAATGGTGTCAGAAAGCTAAGTTTTGTGGTATTTTTATATATTGTTCTCTGATGTAGTCAACGAATTCGTTTTCATCAGGAAGGTAATGAATGAATATAGTTTAAGAGATTTTTACTCTTTATCTATATTCTATTCAAAAGACAGATTTTGTATATATTGTCCGTATTCCAAAGGGGTGGAGGTGGCTCAGTTGGTAGCGTGACAGGTTCGTAATCTGCAGTTCTCAGGTTCGAGTCCCAGCTGGATCAGCGTTGAGATTCCTACGATCAGTAGGAGACACCGATGGGCTTGGAAAGGCCGCCGTCCGTTGGATGGGACGTTAAGTCGTAGCCCTATGTGTGGTAGAGCCAAACCCTGTGCAAGTTAAAGAACACATTGGATGGCCTTGACGGGAGGCTACCATCTGTCTCCCAACAGCTGTTCCAGTGGGTCCCTTCCCCCAACCTTCTCTGCGCCTTCGGGGTCCATGTGACCTGGCCATTAAGCCCATGGTGTACAAAAAAGTGTCGCTCAGAGGTAAAACAACCCAACCCAAAGCCAAACTGAAATCAGCTGAAATCAAGAATCTCTAGGATGTTAACAGATAGAAGAAAATTAAAGAACAAATAAATGCGGAGACCTGTTCAATACGGACTTTTTATCCGGAAGGGGGCAAAATAACATCTTAAGGGGCAAAAAGCGATAATGCTAATTCAATAATAGTATAAATATTAACGATTTGATCCTCTCTAGAGTTTGCTGTGCTTCTTAATAGTAAATTTCGATCCTTTATAGACAAGATAACAGAGGGTCATCGTGTGAATTATTTTGGTTTGATTATACAAATAATGATGAGGTTAGACTAAAGAGTCATTAACCACTTTTAAGCATTATCTTGATTGGAAGAGGTCACGTCGATCTGTCCATGTCATCCGCATGAAAAACAGGAACATGGAGATTACGCTTATTAATAGGTCAAGGAATCGATAAGGCATGAATGTTCCTTTTCCTGTGTTATCTTTCTCCTCAGGTCCCGTCTTCTTAACAGAGTTAGATTGTTCTACTTCTAAGTTGCACTTTTTCGCACACAATGGACTAAATGGCCAGGTCACAAGGACTCCTAGGGCTCATAGAAGGTTGGGGGAAGGAACCCACTGGACACCTGTTGGGAGACAGATGGTAATCTCCCGTTTAGGCCATCCAGCAGGTTCTTTAAAGTGCACTGGATATGGCTCTCCCGCACACGGAACACAGCTTAACGCCCCATGAGACGGATGGCGGCCTTTTCATGCCCATCGGTATCCCTACTGACCGTGGGGAGGGCGGGGAGTTTTAAGGAGATAAATCTTAACGCTGCCCAGCTGGGACTCGAACGTGGGAATTACATATTACACGTGAGACGCTACGACTGAGGCCCCCCTGCCCCTTCCTTTACAAATTTCCTATCAGAACTTCTGTGGCGAGCAGCTGCTTGGAGGGTAATTTTTTATTTTAAGAAAGCCTGAGGAAGCACAGAGCTATAGTGAGGTGACAAGAAAACTATAATAAGTTAAAAAAAAGTAACTTATTGCCATTGGTTCACAGTAGTCAACTACAAATATTGCTCAGGATAGATCGGCTTCGAAAACTAAATTGAACAGTTGAGTTTAAACTTCCGTAGACCGTGGTTGCTTGAGGATTTGGAATGCATATTATATATTATAATGACCAAAAATGAGAATCCAAAACCTGAAGACTCTATAGAGGGATCACTGAAGAGTTGAAAGATTTCAAATCAGTAAAAATTCTTCTAAGCACAAGCATTGATTTTAGCTATTTTGTTTTTCCTTCAATAAAACAACACATATGATTTGAGCTATTTACTATTCATTTATGTTGCAAAACAATGTTTCCTCCAACGCAAATGTTTTCTCTTTTTGAAAATACTCATTTTTCATATCTTCTTGAAAATACTTATTTTTCTTCCAGTCAGTTTTGACTTCTAATTAAGTTAAAAATTCGTCGCGTAGGAAAATATATCTCCGATTTATGCAACTCAATTAATTATTTTCTTTTCCCCTACAGGGGCGGGGGTGGCTCAGTTGGTAGCGCGCCAGGCTCGTAATCTGTAGTTCCCAGGTTCGAGTCCCAGCTGGGTCAGCGTTGAGATTTATCTCCGCAAAATTCCCCGCCCTGCCCACGGTCAGTAGGGGACACCGATGGGCTTGGAAAGGCCGCCGTCCGTCGGATGGGATGTTAATCCGTGGCCCCGTGTGCGGGAGAGCCATACCCTATGCACGTTAAAGAACACGCTGGATGGCCTTGACGGGAGACTACCATCTGTCTCCCAACAGCTATTCCAGTGGGTCCCCTCCCCCAACCTTCTCTGAGCCTTCGGGGTCCGTGTGACCTGGCCATTTAGCCCATGGTGTGCAAAAAAGTGCCGCTCAAAGGTTAAACAACCCAACTTTTCCCCTACTCTAACACAATGGAAGAAAGAAATTACAACCATGGGCTAAATAGCCAGATCACAAGCACCCCTAAAGCTCAGAGAAGGTTGGAGGAGGAGACACACTGAAACAACTGTTGGGAGACAGATGGTAGCCTCCCGTCAAGGCCATCCAGCGTGTTCTTTAATGTGCACAGGGTATGGCTGTCCCGCACACGGAGCCACGGATTAACGTCCCATCCGACGGACGGCGGCCTTTCCAAGCCCATCGGTATCCCCTACTGACCTTGGGCAGGGCGGGGAGTTTTGAGGAGATAAATCTCAACGCTGACCCAGCTGGGACTCGAACCTGGGAACTGCAGATTACGAGCCTGGTGCGCTACCAACTGAGCCACCCCCGCCCCTAGCACGTTCAGTGTGGAGCTGTCAAGGAAGAGGCTTACTCGTTTGTAGAGAATAAAATGAATGTTGGTTTGTCTTCGCTAGACGTGAGGGTTAATTGCGAAACGCATTTCCTGCTGTCAAGTTGTAATTCGCGAAGTTCCTGCAAATTAAAGGCTACCTAGCACCTTGAGCATCGAATCAACAGGAAGACGGGTGACTGTGAGAAAGAACTAGATGCATTGTGTCGTCTCGTTTTGCAAGGCAGAAACAATGAAAACAACCATTAAATCGTGTTGTACTGCTTAGTGACAGGAATGGGTTGTTGCAACTGATGTTTAAGCCATGTCATTGCCCTGTCTCTCAATGACTTACGGCATGGGTAGGAAATTGTCTACATAAGTGTTTAGCGTTGTGGCATTTGTTAAAAGTTGTAACGTATTTCTTAAGGCAGTTACTCTTAATATGGGGAGTTCTGCTTGCATGCTTAGAGACTGAAAATGGAGGTCCATTGTGTTCATTGAATAAAATAGAGGTCCACTATATTTGTTAAAAGTTGTAACGTATTTCTTAAGGCTGCTGTTCTTAATATGGGAAGTTTTGCTTGCATGCTTAGAGACTGAAAATGGAGGTCCATTGTGTTCATTGAATAAAATAGAGGTCCACTATATTTGTTAAAAGTTGTAACGTATTTCTTAAGGCTGCTGTTCTTAATATGGGAAGTTTTGCTTGCATGCTTAGAGACTGAAAATGGAGGTCCATTGTGTTCATTGAATAAAATAGAGGTCCACTATATTTACTGCCAGGGGTAGAAAAGGGTTTTCAGAACTAGGTGGACTCTCCAGAATCAGTTGTGTCAGTTTTGTGGAACCTCATAGTTGACATGACGTTAAGCCATATATAAAAAATCTGCTTCAGAAGCACAGGAATCTTTGTCAAAAAATTATAAAGGTTGGTTTATTTTACCCCTGAGTGATACTGGGGTGGGGGTGGCTCAGTCGGTAGCGCGCCAGGCTCGTAATCTGTAGTTCCCAGGTTCGAGTCCCAGCTGGGTCAGCGTTGAGATTTATCTCCGCAAAATTCCCCGCCCTGCCCACGGTCAGTAGGGGACACCGATGGGCTTGGAAAGGCCGCCGTCAGTCGGATGGGACGTTAAGCCGTGGCTCCGTGTGCTGGAGAGCCATACCCTGTGCACGTTAAAGAACACGCTGGATGGCCTTGACGGGAGGCTACCATCTGTCTCCCAACAGCTGCTCCAGTGGGTCCCCTCCCCCAACCTTCTCTGAGCCTTCGGGGTCCATGTGACCTGGCCATTTAGCCCATGGTGTGCAAAAAAGTGCCGCTCAGAGATAAAACAACCCAACCAACCCAAAAATCTTGGCACCGTTTTCTTCCTTTCAGTATTCACTCTTCTTATAAGCCATAATCCGAACCTTTGAAGAAGGGCGGGTATGTTTAAAATTTTAAGTGGAGTATTTTCAAAAACCACACAAGTTTTTTTCCCCCCCATTTCTACAGTAGACTTATGATTGTCTAGAATCAATAGGTGCTTAGCATAAGGATTCCAGAATATATGGACACCTAAATTAGAAAGGACCCTTTTATTGGTAAGTTTTTTAAAAATGTGGTTTTGCAATAACAAGGGTAACATAAGCACATTTTTAATTTTGAAATAAGATTTTGCTTTTAATAGAAAAATAAATAAATAAATACCCCTTCGGGGTCCATGTGACCTGGCCATTTAGCCCATGATGTGCAAAAAAGTGCCGCTCAAAGGTAAAACAACCCAACCCTGAGCGATACTTTTTTGCACACAATGGGATAAATGGGCAGGTTGCAAGGACTCTGAAAACTCAGAGAAGGTTGGGGGAGGGGACCCACTGGAACAGCTGTTGGGAGACAGATGGTAGCCTCCCGTCAAGGCAATCCAGCATGTTCTTTGACGCGCACAGGGTATGGCTCTCCCACACACGGGGCCACGGTTTATCGTCCCATCCGACGGACGGCGGCCTTTCCAAGCCCATCGGTGTCCCCTACTAACTGTGGGCTGGACGGGAAGTTTTGAGGAGATAAATCTCAACGTTGACCAACTGGGACTCGAACTGGGAACTGGCAGATTACGAGCCTCGCCCGCTACCGACTGAGACCCTCACCCCCATCCCCTCAATTGGAGGAGGGGTTGACATGCTTGAATCATGTGTAAATTACTTGAATATCTATTTTCCGAGGACTCTCTTAGAAAATATATGCTACGGAAGCCCTAGGAGGGGTGGAGGGTTATAACACCTCCCCTTTGGGTATGTACCTGATTATAGCAATGCAGGTACGGTCGACTTTACACGTAAATCAACATGTAATAGCAGAGGTTACTATGTAAATAATCTGTTGTAAAAATTTTATGTAAATGATTACGTTGGCCATCAGTTACAAAAACAGAACACTTCTGGTAGGTGTAAGAGGCAATATGAATTTCTGGTTGATATGTCGATGCTTACGGCCAGCCGTCGTATTAATTGAAGCGATTAACTCTAATGACATCTGCCAGCATGATAACACTACTCCTGTCCAGGATGTTGTCTACAAGGACAATTCCTGACTATTCCGTGGCCAATCATTTCTCCCCCCCCCCCCTCGAGCATGTTTGCGACATGATCGGACTTTCTCTGCAAGCTCACTCTCAACTGGCCCATACCAAATGCACGTGGGTGGTGAGATATTCCTCAGGACAACGTCAGAAATCTTTACACATCAATGCAGCAATGTGCTGCTGAATGTATCACAAATAAAATGATTTCAGTACATATTATATTAGGTGCATTTTACTTTAACCCTTTTTTTCAGTTCATTGCATTCAGATGTAAATAAGATCATGTGATACAAATCTCATCCTTGTCTGTGAAGAGTTTCGCAAATTTCCGGCCATTCTTTCTGCTGCGAGCAATTTTACTAACGAGCAATGTGTATGATTACGACGAAAAATTACAAATTTAAGTTTGGAATGTAATCGCATAATATTTTAACAACTACCTCTGCTTTCATTCCATAATGAATAATTTTTAGAAGTTCTCAAACTCTATTACCACACAGAGTTCAGAATTGCATCCTGTAACCATTCTTTTACCAAATATAGGAAAATCATATACAAAGGAACTCTCGCTCAGTTAACACAAAACGTAATCCTAAAGAAATGATGACCAGAGATAAATAAACGTGTTTTGTTTCTCTTGAGACACTGAATTTCATACTCAGAGGAGAAAAAAATATCTGCAGCACAAGGGTGGGAGGGATCCAGGGAGGATGGCAATGAGCTATGGCCCTCCCCCTTTCCAAATATCGGTAATGGTAATAAAGGCAAAAAAATTATTAAACTTTTGGTCTTTTACACGTTTTTCAAGAAATGTAAACGATGGATAATATGCTATATTGCAATGGAATTCCAATCCCCTTTATTTTGTTTTTCTGACTCGATTGCGTCACTTTCCCCCCCCCCCCCCCCCTCTATTTTTTTTTCTAGATCTGCGCCTGACACTAATTTTACATAAACTCATTTCTGCAGCTGTTATATTAGTAATGGCGATCTTAAAATAGCTGGTTTTCCTTAAAATATATTTTAACTTTCAATGACTGTAAGCAAATTATGAGAGGCCAATTCATTCTTTTAACAATTCTAAAACTGATAGAAAAGAGAGATAAAATAAGAATATCCGAAATCAAACTGTTCTTTACTGCAGTTTTTGCGTAAAGAATTAAAACATCTAATAGAATCGAGGTGATTATGCATCTCTTACATACTTTAAAAATGGGATGGGATATTTTTCAAATTATTTAATACCAAGATACGCCTAAGAAGGAAGGCAAGCAGAAATCGATGCGTTATCCATTGAGATAAAAATCTCTTCTCCCTAATTTACCTTTGAGGTTTAATATAGATTATTGACAATTCTTAATGATTAATTCATTCTTAATATTGTGTAAAACACCCATAAAAAATATATTATGAAGATACATTTATTTTTATTACCACGACTCGTTTAGTGTCTTTTACCTTATTGCCCACTGAGGGCTTCGATGCCTTGTATCCAACGCAGCTGTCTTTCCTGCATACTTCATTTATCATCACTGCATCCAGCACCTTTCGTGCTACTTGCTGAAAATGCAAATGAAAACTCTTTGTAATGATCACGAAAGAAGGCTAATCATACTATTGTAACAAATAATAAATGTAATTATTCTGTATCCTGCAAATAAGCTTTAAGCTTTGCGGGTCACCTGTAATGATAAAATTGACTTGTACTATGATCAAAGCAAAATAAACAAATTTTAAAAAAGATAAATTCACACAGAAGCAATAGTGATAGCGTAAATGATTTCTTGAAGTGGTTTAAGCATGTTGCAAATTGAGTCATTTCACCTTGGAGCGGGATTTTTGAACATAATATAATGGTTTCCACTTCAACAGTTAGGGAACAGATGGAACCTCTCGTCAAGGTCATTCAGCGAACTCTTTAACATGAGAAGATTATGGCTTCCTGCACACGGATTCACAGCTTAATGTCGCATTGACAGCTTAATGTCGCATTGACAGCTTAATGTCGCATTGACGGACGACATCCTTTACAAAGCCATCGCTGTTCTTTTACTCACCGAAGGCATAGCGGGGCTTTGCGAAGAAAATCTTGATTCAAGCACAGTGGGGACTCAAACCTTGGATCGTCAGGTTATGATTCAAACACGCTGACGACTGAGTTAATTCCTGCCCCTTGTCCCCCCCCCCCCCCCCCCCCCCGATAGGGGACCACCTTGACGTGGTGGGTGGTCTACGGTGCCTATGTGAAGTAGGGTTCTGGCTCGTTGGTCCGTGGTTTGCACGACAGCTTGTAGCCTCTGATGGAGGGGTCTGTTGTGGGCCCTGCTGACTGGAAGGGCCAACTTGTTTTAATGACAATAGCCAACAAGCTGGCCAGCTTGTTGCCGTGATGTGTCATTTCAGCAGATCATGTGAACAGAGTCGAAGCGGGAGTGAAGGGTTTTTTCACGCTCTTAGTTTGCAAAGACACGTCTCTTCTTGTACGCTCTACGTGAGAACAACGGCATAAGTACAGAGACCCGATCAGAACATATATATCAAAGCATAGTTAGGTGGATTTTTATGTTACGCCAAAGCTTTCTCATTTCGCTGGATTAATCCAGGTATGTTGAGAGGGTACGTTCGAGTGAGACTTATGTATTATTTTTTTATAGTAGGTTATTGTATTTGACTATTGTCCTCTATTAACACGCATTCGTGTTGGAACTATTATTTTTTTACGTAAGCTAATACGTATGAGCATACATAATCAAATAAAATATATTGGAGATGATAGAATACCTTCGAAATATGCTGGAATGCCTTCCACTTAGAAGAATTTTGAAAATATTCTTCCATCCACTGCAGTGTGTGCATATTTACTATTATTCCAAATTCACTGCATATAGTGTCTTTCTACCAACAATTGCAATGTGTGCGTATTTACAAATATTCTGCCATTCATTTTACTGTTTTTTTTTTCAAAGCAATTTTAACAACCATTTCGTTGGTTTCTCAATTCTGAAGGGTCTTTTATGCATTCAATTTAATTAAATTGCCTAATACTTGTAGCAAAGGGCTCATAGTTCGATAGAGAAAGGGTACTAGACCGCTGTTAGGAGAGAAATCCTCCTGTCCAGGTCATTCAGAGTGTTTTTTTTTTTGAGGCTAAGAATGGTATTAGACAGATATGCGAAGAATGTGATTCACAGATATGAGAAATAATGTATATTACTAGTATATTGTTGCGATCTGCATTATACAGAGTTAAGAGCGTAAATTCCATTATGGAAAAATAGAATTACTAGGTTATTTTCACGGTACCATCTGTCATTAAAACATGCTTCCTAGCGAGACATGAAGGAAGTGTGAGATACAATGTAAACATTTCATACAGCCCGACGAGTATAAATATTTTTAAACACAGCACGAGTGAATTCAGCCACTGACAAAAGCAAGGAATTTCCAATATGGAGTAATATTACAGACATTTTCACGGTCACCTACGTGGTGTCATCTGTCAATGAAACGTGGTCCCTCATGATGAGTGAGATAAGCAGTAAAAAAAGTCCTCCTTCAGAGCAAGGAGTGTAATGCCCTATTCGGAACTTAAAAATTTTATTACTGTCTATGAAACGTGGTAAAACTGGGAAGAGGTTAAAAATATATTGCGTGGACTGTTTTCACAGAGTGGGGAAGTATTTCCAAAAAAATAACGCTGATAATTATTATAAAGAGCAAACAGTGTAAAACCCGTTGTACAATATATTCATTACTGCTATGTTTAATTCTCAGATTATTGGCAAATGTCAATAAAACGTGGTCCGCAGGAGGGGTATGTGATGAAGAAAAAAAATCACTCTTAATGAAATATACCACTAATAATTATACAGAGGGAATAAGTGAACTTGAAAAAAAGGTTTATTTTATGTTGCGTAAATGGTAGGACTGTTCTCAGATTGTTGAAATAAAGCTTATGATACCGACGATCCTCAGTAAATCGTGGTTCTGTGAAAATGCAGAATGATAGGGAAAACATCAGCCACCGGCAGAATATGGGCTCGATAAATGGTACTTTTTGAAAACAGTTATTTTTTCAAGCAATGATTACTGTGATGTCTTCCTATGAAACGTGCTTGAGAATCAAAAAGTGAGAGATATAAATTTATTGCTTGGTCTGTTGATGCAGAATGGGAAAAGTATATCCATATACGCAGATAATAATTATTCAGAGTATGGACTACTCCCCCCCCCCCCCCACACACACACTTTACACAGGACTATGTTAAAAACCGTTTACGATGTTTATTTTGAAATGGTTTAGTATGAAAGTTAATGATTTTTAGGAGGAAATAAAAAAAAAAGATAGTGGCACCATTTGGTTCAAAGAATTATTTACTCAAACTCTTGCATTAAATGAAGGAAATTATTAATCAGTAGCAAATAGCGTTCATCCGAGTTCAATCTCCACTCACCCTTTAGCAATGAACCGATAAGACCACTGGCATGAACATGCAAGATTAAAATATGTAGATATTTAAAAAGTACGAATTATGATACAGAGATGTGTGATTCCTGCGTTTGGAATAATATATTTTATTTGTAAATACGTAAGGCCTTTAAGTTTGTAAAACCATCCGAGAGTAAAACGCGGTCACCTGTAGGTGTGAGGTACCGAACGTTTGTTGCGAAATACACGTTGCAGGACTTAGAATTATATGAATATGGGACTTTGTAATTGTTTGGTGGATTGCATCAGCCGTTCTGAGAAGGGTTACCACCGAAAGTTTGGCCGGAGTTATATATTTTGAGGGTGGAAATTACGAGGTTAGCCGTGCGATGGGGATGGAACTTTTTATAAGTGTTTAATAAAGAGGTTGCATATTAATAAAGGGGGTATCAGTTATGGATAAATGTTTAAATAATAGGGAATAAACACATGAAATATACAACTACCGCATTAAAGTATAGAAATATATGTGGGGTTGATTTACGAGGATAATCACGAATTAAAAAGAAATAAAAATACGCTGGTTATAAAAAAAAAAAAATAAATAAAACATACGTTAATAAAAATAAAAAAATGTTAGTAAAAATACATCAATATAAAACTCGTGAAGGAAATAGAACCAACCGAGATTGTTTAATAAAGAACCCTTATCCCCACTTCAGACACATCTAAGCATCCCGCGTAAGTAACAAGCTATAGCTGGGTGCGTTAACACGCAGATTAAGCTTCTGCCCCATAAGATAACGCGTTCAAAACCCGCCTGGGGGAGAGTTTTTTTTTCAAATATGGGTACGTTCATTAAACACTAGATGGCTCCATAATTAGGATGGAGAATTCTGAGACCATGTGAGTTGTTAACTTCGAGATGAGTCACACGGCTCGTGTGACGTCAGGATTCAAAATGGCGGCTCTGGACTTAGAAAAAATTCGGATGAGGGTAGAAACCAAGATAGTTTTCTCTGGAAATTATGACCGAGTTGTTATCCAATACCATCTGTTATATATTATTACCTCCAATTTAACTGAATAATATAATTTCGGATTAATATACTATCCCGCAGAAACTGATTTAAAAGACTGCCCTGCAGAAAAAGAAAAAAAAATACTATTGGGTAAAAATATTTTAAAAGGTAGAACTTCTAATAGGTGTCATCAGGAACCAAGATGGTGGAGTCTGGACTTGGAAATTTCGGATGAGGGTAGAAACTAAGATGGTGGACGACCGGCAAAATCACGGGAGTTTGTGGTGATGTCAGGTTTCTAAATGGTGGACTCGAAAAAATTTCGGGGTTTGTGGAAACCAAGATGGATGTCGGTGGAAATTACGAATGGATTATCTGCAATTTAACTGAATAACATAATTTCAGATTATTACATCACTGGAGGGAGGTATTTTATTCACCATTGTCCGACTTCAGTCTTAAAAAACTGTGAGAATTCTGACCAATGTGCTTGATAATGACCCGCCACCAGCTTGAAACACATGGGTGGCGGGTCCCATAGGATTAACATTGACCCGCCACTGGCTCAGAACTCTCCTTTACTCACTACTCGTAACACAGATGTTCTCTACACGTGCCTGCCTGTACAATGCTTTAAAACGGTGTTGCTACAATTTTCTATTATAAGAGGGAATTTTCAAACTTGGAGATCTTCTCAATTCTGTTTGTATTGCATTATAAATAACGTTTTTAACGGTTCCATCATTTGAAAAGAGGTCGAATCCACTCGTTTTATTCTATCGTTCGCTAAATTTAAGTTATTGTTATATTTGTTCGTTATTATCATTGTTTTAGTTACTTTGGTTAGTTTTATTTAGTTATTAGCAGAAAATATGGCGCGAAATCTTCTCCATTTCTAATTGAAACGGAAAATATTCTGACAATGTGTCGCAGGGTTGCGACATCATTTAATCCTTAACACGCCGTGTTTATAGAACAGAATTCACTCTGGTGGCTGGTTTAATTTTGAAATGCTTGCAGCAGAATTTAAGAACAAATTTAAAATCTTACATTGAAATAACTAATAGATATCAATAGATACGTCATATACCAAAACAAAGAACATTTAATTCTGAATTTAAAGAAAATAAAATATTCGAGAAAACAGAACGCATATTAATTTTAACAGCACTTTTTCAAAATAATGTAGAAAAAAGGAGTAATTTCATTGGATTTGAACCCCATTCTGAAATAGCTAATGAACAGAATGCGAACAATTAATATGAAAAGAAGGAGCATTTAATTCTACATAACGACATATGAACAGATTAATTTGAAACAGGATAATTATTTAGTTCCCTATTTTTTCTTGTACCGTGCTGCCAGAAGTTTCTTCAGAGTCATTATGTTATGTCACTGTTGGTATGAACATTTACTTTTAACACATTATATAAGTTATTTTTGAGAGAATATCGAAAGCTCAGGAAGAAATTGAATGGCAAGAATTGAAAGAACACTCTCCTTGATAGTTTAGTTTGAGAGTATTTTTAAAAAAAAGATAAAAACAGCAATTATGCACACGCGCAAAACACTCCCTTTATTGTCTGCGGCAGCAATATAATTCTTTTTTTTAATTTTTCAACTTCATTGGATATATATAAATCATCAGGTTGATAGTAAGCATCACATTTAGTTCATGCACGTTCAAGATTGATTAAAAAACATTTAAAATGGCCATTTTTTATAGGGAAAAATAAACTTACAGCGCACAATCTTGGGAACTATAGTTCCGAATGGATGTGAGACTGTATTTGGCTTTCGGAACTACAGTGTCTTCCTGCACGTTAAGGGATTTAAGGATTCACGGGAAATGCTTGTTAGAACATTTAAAAATATTACGTACTCTTTTTTCACATAATGCTCTAAATGCCAGGTCACAAGGACCCCGAAGGCTCAGAGAAGATGTGGGGACCCACTAGAACAGCTGCTGGGAGACAGATGGTAGCCTTTCGTCAAGGCCATCCAGAGTGTACTTAAACGTATATAGGGGGACGGGGCTCATAATCTGCCAGGCTCATAATCTGCAGTCAGTGCCGGCTCAATGTACCGGCAACTCGGGCAGTTGCCCGGGCGCGCCATGTGCTTAGGGGCGCCATCAAGGATCTTCCAGAAAAAGTAAAAATAATAAATAAAATATTTTTTTCAATCTGACATTTTTAAGATGAAAAAAGAGCAGGTTCATGTATTTATATAGAGAGTGTGTGTCACTTTTAACGACACGCAAAGATGCTCGGTTGCCAAATCTGTAGTGTAAGTTCACGCACTAGATTAATACCAGTGCGAGGAGCTCCCTGCTTCATCTGCGGAGGTTACTACGGCAACAGGCAGCTCAAAGCGCGCGAAGAACCTATTGCTACTGATGCTGAGTAATGATTCATTGCCGGCGGATGTCAGCCAACTACTGGAAGTCTTAGGTCTGCGGCAGAAGAAAACATCTACGTCACAGGGCGAAGAGGAAGTACATATTGGCAGTGTTGGTGAATTAGTGCAAAGTGAGCTAACTGCGAATGAGTATGAGAGCAAACAGCTTAGGCGAAATAATTCACCAGAATTTGAGGACCGGGTATTTTGGGATAATTTTAAGAAGTGACAGAGAACCGACCCCAGTTTAGTTGAGTCATGCAGCTACTCGAAGTTGAATTGGCAGAAATATGTTGTATCGGATGGAGTCCTGCAACAATGAAACTCTTTTGTTGCGATCTTATGCAACCACGGCAATTCCCGGTTCCGCTTGTACAGCACTACCTGGTTATGAAGAGCCGTGCTTATCTAGAGCCGGGGGCAAGGAATACGCCCTATAGGCGCACCTCAACCCCAGCCTCACATGGCAGCAGTCCTATAAAAGGAAAGCTGACCACCGGAAGAAACCTTGCTTTAATCTATTCCCCGGTTAGCCTTGAACAAGGATATATAGATCCAAGTTCGCTCAGCGTCCGGGGTGGAGACTCTTAGTAGGACCCAGACTTTTTTGAGGGCTCGTGCCTACTAGGCGGGCTCAGACCGTTCAGCAGAGCACTCGAACAGCTCCCCTGAGCTCCTGATTGGTGAGGCCTCGGAGTGAGGTCTACCGACCGGTCAGCGGCATCGTCAGCCTCGGTTGGCCTCAGCAATGCTCCAGCCGGGGACCACCCCAACCGGCAAAGCCTTCGGCAGTGCTCCAGCTGGGGACCACTCCAGCCGGCAAAGCCTTCGGCAATGCTCCAGCTGGGGACCACCCCGGCCGGCAAAGCCTCGGCCGGGTTGCTGGGCCCTAAGCCCCCCACCACGACAAGGTGGTCCCCTATCTGGGGGGGGGGGGGAGTCTTGCAACAGGTGGGTCGAGTAGGAGATAGGATTTTTCATAGATATGTGGTTCCGAAGGATGATAGAGTTGATGCAATGCGCAGAGAGCATTCGCCGACCCCAGAAAATCATCTTAGTGCTTTGGACACATTAAGCAATCTCCTGCCTTTTCATTGGTGGCCCACGATTGAGACCAATGTAAAAGATTTTGCGATTCCTGCATGAAATGCCAGTTGCGGAAGAGGGTCGGATTTGACAATAAGACGACAGGGAGGCCTAGTGAGAGGCTGTTGCTTGTGATCGGAGCCATTGTGTGCAAAGGCTCTGAACTTTATCATCCCCCAGCTTTGAGGGGGGAAGAAGCAAGGCTGGATTGGTGGGGCCATGCCAGTAAGCTAAAGGGATATCCAGTGCGATTCTCCCGAACAGAGATGAGTCTTGCAAAGACTCATGGCATGGAGGAGTGATTCATTGGCTCTGTTCTCAGGAGAGGTGACATTCCATGACAGGTAGAAATGGGCTGTGCCCTACCTGGTAGATTAGTGGAGCTGAGTTCAGCAGCGGGGGTGGCAGCTAAGCGAGAGAGTTTCGAATTGGCGCCAGCTGTACAGCATGTAACCAAAAAGGGTTTCGCCAAGATGTGGATTTTACCAATGTTAAGAAACAACGTTAAAAGCAATAGAAATTGAGGGGAGAGTGTTACGATGCAATAGCGCGCGAACCACACTATCCGAAGCAGTCTTTGGACGGCACAGAAATGTGACAATGAGTGGTGCGCAGTGGGCCAGGGTCAGCAGGGCGCATGCTTGTCGGCAGCTCGCGGAAGAGTTCTCGACCTGCTTGGATGTTTTCTGGATCGCCACTCTTGGTGGTGGCAACAAGTGGCTGCACGCATCTACAAGAACTTGAAGACGCTCCCGGCACAAGGAAGGAGATTATGCACAAGGGAATGCTTCTGCTCTTTCCAGGTTGAGGATAATCTCGGAGGCAGAGTAATGAGGGTTGGGTTGTTTTACCTCTGAGCGGCACTTTTTTGCACACCATGGGCTAAATGGCCAGGTCACATGGACCCCGAAGGCTCAGAGAAGGTTGGGGGAGGGGACCCACTGAGACAACTGTTGGGAGACAGATGGTAGTCTCCCGTCAAGGCCATCCAGCGTGTTCTTTAACGTGCACAGGGTATGGCACTCCCGCACACGGGCCACGGCTTAACGTCCCATCCGACGGACGGCGGCCTTTCCAAGCCCATCGGTGTCCCCTACTGACCGTGGGCAGGGTGGGGAATTTTGCGGAGATAAATCTCAACGCTGACCCAGCTGGGACTCGAACCTGGAAACTACAGATTACGACAGAGTAATGAGGAAGACACTGTTAGGGGGGAGTACACTGTGCAGGATGACGGTTGGGCATCGACGACTCGATGGACTTGGGTTGAGCTGCAGTCTCCCCAAGGTAACAAACTCCTCCTAGCGGACAGCAAAGATCATGTGTCTGAATGTTTACCTTCAGTGATGAGCGTGGTGTCCAAATATGGACTTCGTCACAAACTTTGTGCTATAACTGTATCAACAATTTGGCGTGAACAATTTGGTAAACCTATTGACTTGGCTATGTCTGCATTGTGCGTGAATATTTTACGAACTGTGTGGCAACCAGATTGATGCAAATTACGATTCTTCTTGGCCCTCGTTAAAAAAAAGGAGGACTTTCGTGGTCATCGGTGACTTTGTGACATGTGTCTTAAATTATTTGTGCACTACAAACTTTCTTTGTGCGAACATTTGTGTGAACTCTGCAGTTTGATGACCAGTGATTCGTTCACGAGGGACAGGTTCGAGTCCCTGAGTGACTGAATTAGAAATTGAGGCAGGGGACGTCTGCCTCGAATTTCTTAAATAAGAGGGGGGGGGGGGATCGACAGCTAGGGCAGATAGAATGAGGCCCAGAATCGCCATTTTGGCAGCAGAGCCAGTTTTGGGAGCTTGACGACAAGAGTAGATGTGGCACTGGGAACTGTGTCCATACCCTATTGGTCGAGACACTCTAACATCCCCCAAAGGACATGTGACCTCATCCAGTGGGGTTGTTCAAACTGGGACTTGCGCGCGGACCACAAGACCTACCGGATGTCTGACAGATTGTCTGTGGCTTGCTTAAGCTTTGTTCTCTATCTAGCAGTGGGACCGCTGAGTCTTAGCATAGCCTGTGTTGTATTTGGCCAGTGACTATACTGGATGGGCAGTCACTGTATGTATATAGTTTAAAGTGTGAATGAATGTAAATAGATGAAATAACAGAGTGTGTATTCGGCCGCCTAAGTAAATCATCCTGATGAGATAGGGACAAGTACCCTTCTCCAAATGCTCTCACACTCATAGGCAGAAAACAACCCAGCCCAGACAGGCAGAGAAGGAGCCTGTCTACAGTATGGTTTTAATTTTCTGATGTTTATGACTCCCACCCCCCTCCATTTCCCTGGTTGTGATGTTCACCCATTTGATTTCCGGCAGCAGTTTCAGGATGCAAGCCCTAGTCTAATTGTCAGCAGAATACAGGTTTGCCTGATGTGCAGAAGGTAGTGAAATAAGGAGTTTATGCATTCCTTCTAGCAACAGTTTCCAGGCTGCAGGAGGTGATAATACACATATACAGGCTGCAGGAGGTGGTGTTGTATACAAAATTCCTATTGATGTAGATGAGGAGGTCTTCCATTATTTTCAGCTGGTATCTAGTTCGTAGAGAGCTTATATTTTGGCCATGTTGAACTGTGGAGTAGTTTCTTTAGTGATAGTTGTTTGTGTGATGGCTGTGAGTTGCAGTTCACCTGATACTTCACTAATTTAAATTATGCAACTTATTCAACTTATTAACAATGTTCTACCATATAGTATTGAAATTCTGGATTGATCTTTTAAACACTCAATCACACAGATGCAGTGCAGCTTGGAGAGCACTTCCGAATCATTCCCCTTTCGCAGCACCTCAGGGGTATGCCCAGTCTCTGCTTCACCTTGGTGACCCTGTGTAGGCCACATGTCCATCCACCGATTGAGTGCATCATGTCTCTATCTCACCCCACAACCAGGACAGTCCTTGCCTGACAACGTGCCGAAGCGGACAACATGAAACACATCACAATGCCTGGTCACCAACATCTCGTATAGGCAACCGACTTAGTGCACTAATAGGAGCACAAAGTTTAGAATGACATCCAGTGACTCATACCAAAGAGGCAGCAAAGTGCAACACCTCTGCACATAAGAACTCTACCAAGTTGGAGACAACAGTACAGAACCTGTGAAAACATCAGCTACCAAGAACAGCACACAACCCAGAATTGTCCTCCTTGAACAAATAACGAAGCTTCCTCTAGAAGAACAAAAGAAAAAAAAAATGCGTTTATTACTATTTAACCTAAACTTCACTGCACCGACCTATGACCATCAATTAACACATTAGTGTCAATGAGCCGATTGTTTGTCGCAATAACACATGATTTGTAGTGTTTATAAAATTATAACACCTACAGTGTTTATAGAATAACTTAATCTATCTTTAATTAAAACAATGACTAATATACTTTAAAATAAGTCCTACCTGTTGAAAATCATGTTTTCCAGTTTTCCATAATCTAATGTTTGAAGGCATTGTGATTTTGCTATGTGTAAAATGATGTCAAAAAGTGTGAAACCAAATCATCATAATCTATTTATGGAACAGCAGAAGATAGGAGTAAACATATGCATATGTAACTGATGCTACTTTATGGTATCCATACATTGTCTTTGTGACATGAGCAAATTTCTCCCTAACTTAATGCCAGGCTGGAACAGAAATGAGTGGAGATTGAAGCTGTACTCTCTTTTATAGCAATCTTAATTTGCCTGCTTGAGAACTGGCATAGAATTATGGCTAAACCAGTTCTCAAAAAATGATCTCAGGGGTTGAATTTCCAGAAAGGTTGGAAGGAATCTCTTTGAATAACCTATGGGAGATCTATGGTTTCTGAGTATTATATAGCTTTCATTTTTTTTTTTTTCAATTATGAAAGCAACAATTTGTTTGACTTTAACCCTTTTAGTGGTTATGATGAGTTACCTTGTCATCAAATGCTTACAGTGGCATCTCATCACATGCCCTTTTTGCTCTCTACTGAAGAGATTAAGATGAGATTTCCTGTCATATGCACTTTTATGTAAACAAGGAATTTATACTCTTTATAAAGTTCCTGATGGTAGCACCTATCCCTTTCATTGCTGATCTTTGGTTTTATATGCCTAGTCAAGCATGGGAAAATAACTTATTTTAAACAATTGGAAATAGACAAAGAAAATTTGCCAGTGTGATTTTTGTTGGCAGCATAAAAATGTTCTGTAGGTACCATTCTTATTTAGATTAAATTCGATGGTGATGTGTCTGTAGAAAGTGATTTTGAAGTGGTAGAAGATTTTGAGGACATTATATTTTCTGATTCATAGCTTGGGGAAATCATTTGATGAAGAAGGTTTTGCATCGGTTTCCCGGTGGTGTGCACAAAACGAAAGAAATATCTCCACTTCTGAAATTTTTATTTTAAAACAAAGAACAAGAATATAAGATGAAGTGATCAATTCATTACGTTTTTTAAATTGATAGACTACTTCTAGCTCCCCCTCCTCACTTCCCATTTACAGGTAAAAAAATTATTTTAAAAAAAGGGAAGGTGGTATTCCCTATATAAAGGATAGAGATAACCTAGAAGCTCTATTGGGCTTGTCCGGGTTTCTCATACAAGCACTTAGTCAGGGGCTTGCTGTGTCCCCTGTTCTCTAGTCAGATATGCTAACTACTAGACCAGGTATGGGCTAGTGGTTATACAGGAATAAATACAGATGTGCAGTGCTTCAAACCTCTTGACCTACTCAGACTTTTTGACTCTGTACTATTGTAACAAATGCTTAGAAATGAATCATTTTGCCAATGCATGAGTAAGTTTTCATGAACCAAATCGTGTATACAACTCTCAAAAGAATTGATGTTACTTTGGCATGGTGGTTCTTCAAGGAATCATCCATAAACTTATAGAGAAATGGTATTGGTCCACCAAAAAGATTTGTTTAGATTTGGGTTGTTTTACCTCTGAGCGGCACTTTTTTGCACACCATGGGCTAAATGGCCAGGTCACATGGACCTCGAAGGCTCAGAGATGGTTGGAAGAGGGGACCAACTGGAACAGCTGTTGGGAGACAGATGGTAGCCTCCCGTCAAGGCCATCCAGCGTGTTCTTTAACGTGCACAGGGTATGGCTCTCCCGCACACGGAGCCACGGCTTAACGTCCCATCCGACGGACGGCGGCCTTTCCAAGCCCATCGGTGTCCCTTACTGACCGTGGACAGGGCGGGGAATTTTAATCTGTTTAGATGCAAAGACATAAGTTGCATTATGTGTCATGCTATGTTTCAAAATTTATCACAAAGTATGAGACTCTTAGTACTGATATGCCAGAATAATGGTAGATAAGGAGAAAAAAAAATATAATGGCCATAATCTCATTTGGTAAATACAGTTTTTCAAGGAATTGTTTTTATATGTTTAGTGGTTGAAATAATGAAAAATAAAGCATTTATTATTTTAGTAAAAAATTCTTAGGAAAAAAGGTGGCTTCTTTGGTGTGAAATCCGTAATTAAATGTAATGCTTGAAGGGTTAAAATAATCTGATATAGTCCACCAAAAAAAGATTCGTTTAGATGCAAAGACTGAAGTTGCATTATGTGTCATGTGCATTATGTTGTTGCAATCAAAAGAATGAGTCTATCCACAGTAATCTTGTACATTGGCAATGATTTCTTTTTTTTTTGTGGGAATATTTTTAAGTGTTTTGTTATATATTGGTGGAAATATTTTATTAGTTCCGAATTTTTTTATGAACAGAATCCAGTTTTATCCACATTAAATACTTGATAGGTACACCATCCTCACTCTATAATAATCTAGGTTAATGTCTCAGGAAAGTGTAAGGTTCTTCACCAGTTGCCTTGATATTATGCAATTAGACTCGGCTTTAAGTCTAATAAAGTAACACCAACTTGCATTTGAAAGGCTCAGCATTAAACTTTCCCCCTGTTTTAGTTCAAGATGCTCATAAAGACTCCCAGGGAGCCAATAGTTAAATTTTTTAAGAAACTCCAATTTGGTGGAACAAAAACTAGAGTTTTTCAAAGATAGTTGCCTACACATTTTCAATTAAATTTTTTTTGCATCATTCAAATTTGCTTAACAGAGCAAGCCAGTTGTTACCACATTTTGTAAGCAATTTGTTAAACATATGCAAACTGGTTGTTAAATATTTGGCATCACAGCCCTGAAGACTCTACCTTTTCTTGAGTGATGGCTAAACTCAGGGCTCACAACGTGCAGTTTGATTCTCTAGCCAAAGGTCATAAGGCAATTGAGTTTCTTAACTGCAGCAGTAAATCTCGCACTCTACTTAATTATCACTTGCCTACATTTGAGTGGAGCGATTAAATGCTTAATTCTTATACATATACTTTTCTCAAATCGCTTCTATCTTTAATTTTTTATTCTTCTTTTTAGCTCCTCTCCTCAATTTGTTATCATTTTAGGTTGGGTTGTTGGGTTGTTTTACCTCTGAGCGGCACTTTTTTGCACACCATGGGCTAAATGGCCAGGTCACATGGACTCCGAAGGCTCAGAGAAGGTTGGGGGAGGGGACCCACTGGAACAGCTGTTGGGAGACAGATGGTAGCCTCCCGTCAAGGCCATCCAGCGTGTTCTTTAACGTGCACAGGGTATGGCTCTCCCGCACACGGGGCCTCGGCTTAACGTCCCATCCGACGGACGGCGGCCTTTCCAAGCCCATCGGTGTCCCCTACTGACCGTGGGCAGGGGGGGGGGAGTTCTTGCTGAGATAAGTCTCAACGCTGACCCAGCTGGGACTCGAACCTGGGAACTACAGATTTATCATTTTAGGATTACTATCACTGATATATGAGGAATATTCAAGGTTTGACTGATTTTGGTAGATGTCACATCTTTTTAAGAACACTTGATTATGCCCATCTTTGTTTTCGTTGTAATAGCATTTTTTTTTGGAATTGGACAAAAGTAAAAGTTTTGTAATCATAACAAAGGTTGTCACTGTGCTTGTAGCAGATTATTATATGTGCTGCATGTCCAATAGTGTTAAATATTTTACTGCTTTGTCTTAATTTGATATTATAGATGCAAAATTTCTGTAAAGTAAAAAAAAAAGAAAAATTCAAAAAAATCATATACATATATTTAATGTCCATCGTATATACTCTGATGCTCAAGATTCAAGAATAATGTCATATGCCAAAAAGCACATAAATGAATGACTGGTATGCACATTCAACTAATATGACCATGAGCTTATAAATAGATTGCTACAAAAGAGTGTGTGGCTGCATTGCCACTCATTTCCATTCCAGCCATCCTTACATTAAGTTTGGTAGCAATTTGATTTCACCATGCTAAAAGATGATGTACAAATGATTGTGCATAGTGAAGAGCTGGGTTGGGTTGTTTTACCTCTGAGCGGCACTTTTTTGCACACCATGGGCTAAATGGCCAGGTCACATGGATCCGGAAGGCTCAGAGAAGGTTGGGGGAGGGGACCTACTGGAACAGCTGTTGGAAGACAGATGGTAGCCTCCCGTCAAGGCCATCCAGCGTGTTCTTTAACGTGCACAGGGTATGGCTCTCCCGCACACGGGGCCACGGCTTAACGTCCCATCCGACGGACGGCGGCCTTTCCAAGCCCATCGGTGTCCCCTACTGACCGTGGGCAGGGCAGGGGAATTGTGCGGAGATAAATCTCAACGCTGACCCAGCTGGGATTCGAACCTGGAAGCTGCAGATTACGAGCCTGGCGCGCTACCGACTGAGCCACCCCCGCCCCGTACATAGTGAAGAGCAACAGTTAGAATGGAAGCATATCAGTCGTAGACTGTGAGGTATCCAGGGCCTTAAATGCACCAGGAAATGTCTTCTCAAAGCTTTGGAGACAATTTGAAGAAACAGTAGAGGTTAGTCAAAGACCGGAACAAGGTTGTTCCAGGGCCACAACTGCTCAATATGATTGCTATTTGTCTTTAACAACAAGATGACATGAAATCTCAGCTAGACAAATATCTTACAGTTTATCTGTGGCCACAGGAAAAGCAGTGCCAAAACATACTGCGTGCAGACAGCTACATAAACGAAGTCTGTAGTGTAAAAATCAATGGCTCTATCTCTATCAACCCCTTCAACAGAAAAGCTCATTTAATATGGTGCAGACATCAACTTTTGATCCTTTTGTAACTGGACAAATGTGGTTTTTAAATGTGAGTTCAGATTCAGTTTTAATATATATTCTTGTGAGAAGTTGCCAAAGCCATTATGCATGAAAAAATGAATCAATTTGGTGGCATTAATATAGGATCTGGTTTCACATCTCTCAGGGAGGCACTCTAACTGTTCAGTGATATAGATACGAGATTTTTCTTCCTATTTGAAGCTGTTCAGTTGTATCATTTTCTTTGTCAGTGGAATAATGTCTATTCCCATAGAACTCATGTAGTCAGTGATTTCTTTGGAATTGAAAATATTCATAGGACGGAATGGTGAATCAAATCCTCACACCTAAATCCAATTGAGCATGCATGGGACACCTTGAGGAATCGTGCACGTGGCCAGTCTCTTTCAAGAATTCTTCATGAACTGAAATCTGTTATTGTGGAAGAGTGGGCTTTCTTACCATAAAATCTCATCAACAGCCTTGTCAAAAAAGGCAATGCAAGGTTCATTTCACCAAGATGTAAGAACCTGGTTAAATTAGCCTCCAATGAGGAGCTACCTACACCAGTCACAACAGAAGGATGAGATTGCAGAAAATACTACATCTCTGCTATATCACATAGGTCAGTAGTAAAATATGATAGAGAAAAAAAGAGAACAAAATCAAAGACATTAGACTTTGCAGAAAAGGTCGATTTTCTGAAAGAAATCAGTGAGAAGTTGCATGCATGTTTGCAGCAGCTTCTTGTTCTGGTGAGTGCCAAGAAGGGGGTAATCAGTAATCCATGGTTCCGATAACATGAAGCTTCCGAAACAAAACTGCTCTTTCAGCATTGTAGCAGAAACAGTTAAGTAGAATGTGAGATACAGTTTCAGGTGTGCTGTATGTGGCACAGTTAGGACTGTGGACTCTGCCGAGAGTGTGAAGAGTAGAGTTGCTGTAGATGACTTCAACTCTGAGACGATGTAGGAGGGTCTCCTCAGATCTGTTGAGTTAGCAAGGTTAGGAGCAGTGAGTGAGGGAACTACCAGGTACCTAATTGAGGAACAACTGGAGTCCTTCTGCCACTGAGCAAGACAATATTGGATCATCTGTTCTGAGACAAAAATCTTGCAGTCGCTGAGAGAAAGAGGGAAATTAGTAACATACCTCTGACTTTCAAGTGCCTCTTTAGCAGTCCGATCAGCAAGCTTGTTGTCAGGTATCCCAACATGGGAGGGATCCACTGTAAGTGAATCGTGATACTGACAGAAGTGAACTTGGAGCATATCTCGAACCCCTTCCTTATTCAGAAGATCATGGAGACATGCTTCAAGTTCAGAGGCTTCCATCTCTCGCATCACACTTCCTCTACCAGGGCTGAGCTTCATGCTATCCTTGAGGCTGTAACTTTCATCCATAGCTTCAGGGTGGCAACTTTGTCATCCTCTGTGACTCCACGTCAGCCCTCCAGAAGAGAGACAGCAAGAGTTGAACCCCATCCTTATTCAGAAGATCATGAACTCTAGCTGTCTCTCTTCTTTAGGGTTGACTTGGAGTCACAGAGGATGACAAAGTTGCCACCCTGAAACTGTGGATGAAAGTTACAGCCTCAAGGATAACATGAAGCTCAGCACTGGTGGAGGAAGTGAGATGCAGGAGACGGAAGCCTCTGATAATATCAGTATTGAGGATGGCAAATGCAGAGGCAGCACACAGTCTTTCCCAATTAACAGATCTGTCAGTGTAGACCTCAGTATACCTCTTATATCGTGCAGTGACATAGGAGGTGGAGAGGAGTCTGACAACCACAGGGTTCTGAGTTGCTCTTTCAGCCTATTGAAGGGATGTAGACATTGATCTTAAGATAACTGTTCTTCCAAGGTGAAAGATCAGGAACGAGCATATTGCCAGCAGTGGAGCTAGCAGGAAGGACTCAGCTGTAGAAGTCAGTGGCAGACAGGGCAATGGCAGAGTCTGGTCTGTCGTGCAGCTTCCTGGGCAGCTCATGATTGAAATGGAGGTCGAAAAATGACATAGTAGATCCCACTTCAGATGCAGTCGGAAAGGCGATAAGATGTGTGGCTGTCAGGAATGATCATACACCTTATTAAAATGTTGTATCCACCAATTCCAATATCTCCATTATGGGAATTTGTGCCCTCATATGCAGCACTATTTCATGTTACAATTCCATCATTGTCTCACTTACTCTTACTCAGCCATATCACAATGCTTTTCTATACATTTAATTTATGCTGAAAACCATTTTGAGCTTAAGTGCAGTTTTATTCATTATTCCTTAATTGTAAACAGCAATGTATTATTATTGCCTCTGTATAAGGAACAATATTTTTTCTGTTTGAAACATATAGGATAAAGAAGAAGCCTAGAAGTGATTCCTTTAGAGATCTTTTCATACAATGACATGCCCTAATAAGACTAAAATCACTGATGACCACTGCCTCAGAGCAAATGTAATGCACAAAGTTTGCTTGCCTTCTGGAATAGTAGCTAGCTCCCTAACCACTATGCCAATTAATCAAAATGGTTTTCAGCTTCTGGAATAGCAGCTAGCTCTATTCCAGAAGTTTCATTCTTCTGGAATGTTCTCAGAGCAAATGTAATGCACAAAGTTTGCTTGCCTTCTGGAATAGTAGCTAGCTCCTTAACCACTATGCCAATTAATCAAAATGGTTTTCAGCTTCTGGAATAGTAGCTAGCTCCCTAACCATTATGCCAATTATGATTGCAAATGATTATTGACTTCTTAAATAGTAATTGCAATGGTAACTAATCAAGTATTGAAAATCCTTGTAAACAATATAAATTATGGTGATACTAATTAAATTTCCATTAAGTTGATATTTTGAAGAAACTTAAGTACATAGCGTTCACTATGACAAAAGGGTAATCAGATTTTGTAAAATAAAAGTTTTATACTCTATTTATTCTGCATTTTATTGATGAAATTTAGACGTGGAATTACTTTTAATAATAAATTACTCCTCAAGCAGCTGCTTGCCACAGAGGTCTGATAGGACCCTGTCAGCTTAACATGCCATAGAGAAGATCTGTGAGGAAGGTGAGACTTCAGCAGAAAAACCACACAAACATGCATGCCTTACCTGGGGTTCGAACCCTGGTCCCTTTTAACAATAATCAATCATGCTAACCATTCTGCCACTGGAATGGCTAAACTTATATATAAAGATCATTCAAATGAAATATGAATAACCCCTATATCTATACTTCTCATACAGGAAATAGGTAAACAGAAAGGAACTCATCAATACTAAAATCAGTGGCAAGCAGGTCCAGATCTGGAAAATAGATAAACGAGGGGGGGGGGGGGCAAGTGCTACAATCGATCTGGAAAAAATTAAAAGGTGGTGTCAGAAGATGACTTGCATTGCAGTGTAACATTTCCCCTTTGTTTTAGAAGGTTTTTTTAAAAATAATTCATGAAAAATATGTGAAATATGCACATATTGAGTCATTTTTGGTTTCCATTACCTTTACTAGTATTCTCAAGATGGGTGTAGGCTCTCCTAGATCCTGGCCTAGTGACAAATATCAGCTCGAATGTGATAGGTGATGTGTGGATTCCAAACAAAACCCACAGAAACGTATGAAGATCAACAATGTGTCATATACTGATATTTTAATATGACTATCAGGGTCTGTTGTTAATTGAGTTGTTGCACTCCGTAATGATATTGTGAAACTGTGGGCATTTGAAGGCAGGGAATAAAGTTTAAGTGCTTGAAACTTTTCAGTAAAATAGTTGTTTTGTAGAATGATAACATCCACTCCCATATTGCTTTGTTTGGGTTGTTTTACTTCTGAGTGGAGCCCATAGTGCTCAAATAACAATAGCAATGTCAAATAGGTATGATTGGATATGCCTCGAACATTTCTATAGTCCTGGCATTTCCATATCAGATTTTCACATTTCTGACCCTCTAAAAATGCCATGAAAAGAAGGAAATTGGATGATTGCACTGTCACACACTCTTTCATCCAGCAGGTGACGGTCACCAAAGTCACTAGGAAAGATGGTATCATCAGTTGCTAGTTTCGTTTGGGAACAAATGTCTCAACAATCTTGGCAAATTTGAACATCTCAATAAATGATTTATACTTCATTTCTGACTTGTACATCTTTTTATTTGAATGACCCTTATAGATCAAATTTTTAATAATGCTTTAACCTGTATCTACCTATTAAGGTAGTCATGAAAGGAAAGATATGCTTTATTTTCATGCCAGTGTGATGATGCTTAGAACCGGCCATTTATGCTAACGTCTGGCCTGCGTTCTTATGGTGCAGACCGTTAGTACCTTTCAAAAGGGGCGGGGGTGGCTCAGTCGGTAGCGCGCCAGGCTCGTAATCTGTAGTTCCCAGGTTCGAGTCCCAGCTTGGTCAGCGTTGAGATTTATCTCCGCAAAATTCCCCGCCCTGCCCACGGTCAGTAGGGGACACCGATGGGCTTGGAAAGGCCGGCGTCCGTCGGATGGGATGTTAAGCCGTGGCCCCGTGTGCGGGAGAGCCATACCCTCTGCACGTTAAAGAACACGCTGGATGGCCTTGACGGGAGGCTACCATCTGTCTCCCAACAGCTGTTCCAGTGGGTCCCCAACCTTCTCTGAGCCTTCGGGGTCCATGTGACCTGGCCATTTAGCCCATGGTGTGCAAAAAAGTGCCGCTCAGAGGTAAAACAACCCAACCCTTTCAAAAGAGATATTCTCTTGTGGAAGTGAACGGAAGTGCAAGGCTGCCAGATCAGTGTGGCCTACTGATCTGGACAACTACGACTACTTTTTTTTTTCTAACCCGGATGAGAAGTGGTCAACCATACAGAGTCCTTGCTGACCATATATATGTGAGTGCTGACCATATATATCAACCTTAATGGAATAATGGCTCTGAGCTTGATTATGGATCTTGAATTTGCTGTACTGGTGGGTTTCTGTGGAGGGAAAATCATCTGCTGTGTTTTCTGTTTGTGGATTAACAGCCTCAAGTGAATAGATTCACAGGATACGTTTTATCAGCAAGTGGATAATCCTGATCAGAGGCCATCACATGCACCTGAACTCTTGCTTCTATGGGCATCGTCAAGTCTTACATTGGAGGAAGTCTTCCAGTGAAGGATCTTGAATTTTCTGGATGTGTGTGGATCTTGAATTTACTGTACTGGTGGGTTTCTGTCGAGGGAATAATCATCTGCTGTGTTTTCATCATCAGCCTTTAGTAGTGGGGGAATGGATCTTTGCCCCATTGATTAGTGGCTGTTTGATATTGTCAGCATTCCCCTCTCAATAAATATAATTTCTTTAAAAATCCCACTAACCATTTTCTCTCCATAGGTTGTTGGAATGTGAGGACTCTTCACAGAGATTATACCTTTGATGTCCTCACTCAAGAATTTCAGCATTGTAATTTAGATATTCTTGGCTTGCAACAGACCAGATGGACAGATAAGGTCATTTTCTTAAAAATAATCTTAAATTTCTCTCTTTAGGGAGGGAAGATAAAAGATATCTCCAAGGCATAGATTTGCTTCTCAGCACACGCTAGTGATGCTCATCTACACACACCGGCCACTGAATTAGAAACCTTTATGCAAATGCATGTAAACGTCACTTGCACAGTGTATATGCACAATAGGTGGTCATTCATGTGCATCACCACGTGATCTAGGCAACTATTTAAGACTGCTGCTCGTCTGTAATGTTGATCACAATGGGAAAAACGAATCTTTCAGGGTTCGATAAAGAGCTTGTTGTGGGTGCCCGTCTGGCTGGAGCGACAATTTTAAAAACAGCAGAGCTGATGATTTCTCAAAAGGTGAGATATCTCGGTTTTTTAATCAGTGGAAAAATTTCCCACATTGCTTGTCTAAGAGGCGTAAGTGTGGCGCAATGACAATCTGTCAGGAACAAGATGGCTGTTGTCTAAGAAGGCTTGTACGGAGAAACAGGACTTCCTGTGTGCAGCAATTGACCGAAGAATTCAATGAAGGCTCTTCCCAACCCATATCTCAATGAATTATGCGCAGGGAATTGAACTGTATCAGAAGTTGCATGCCTATGCGAAAATTACTGATTTCTGCGAAGAACAGGAAAGTTCATTTACAGTGGTGTCAGGAACACCGTGACTGAACACTGGAAGACTGTAAAAAAGTCATGGTCTGATGAGTCATGGTACACCTGTACCGATGTTAGACAGAGAGTTTGGCACGAGCCCCATAAAGCAATGGACCCAGCTTGCCTTGTAATCACAACTCAAGTTTCTGGAAGCAGTGTCATGGTGTGGGGCATGTTCTGTTGATACCGAACAGGTCCCTTGATATTGCTGAAAGATTGGGTGTCCGCCAAAGATTATCTGAACATTGTTGCCAATCAAGTCCATCCTGCAATGTTGACTTTTTATCCAGCAGGTGACGGCTGTTTCATGGACGACAAAGCTACTGTCCAACGCACAAGATGTGTTCAGCAGTGGTTCAGCGAGCATGACAGAGACTTGCACCACCTTCCCTGGCCACCACAGAGCCCAGATCTGAACCCCATTGAGAATGTATGGGAAATGTTAGAAAAACAAATCTGGGAGCAAAATCCTCTTCCATCAAATCTGAGCCAGTTAATGGACTGTCGGGTGAATGCCTGGCATACTGTAGATGTAAAGGCACTCCAACACCTTGTGGAATCTATTCCAAACCGCATATGTGCTGTAATTCGGACGATAGGAGGTCCAACTCAGTACTAAATAAGAGTTTCTAATTCAGTGACCAGTATGTGTAGGATATGAGTGCATTATTGAAAGGTTTCTTACAGCTAAATTTCAGACAAGCATTATAGAGAATGTTATATGCTACTATTCCCCCACTGAGGATGTCGATGAGGATAAGGATAGGTTTTACAGACATAAGGATAGGTTTTTTTCAGCATATTTTGAATTCTGTCAAGAAAGGAGATATTATCCTTGTTCTAGGTGACTTCATGCCATAGTTGGCACTGACTCTGAGGAGGGACCCCTGGGGAGGGGTAATAAGCCCTTTTGATATTGGTAGCTGAAATGGCAATGGTCAACGTCTCCTACAGATAAGTAAACTTAATGGTTTTAGAATAATTAGCACTTATTACAAACACTGCGACACACATAAGTACACTTGGGTTTCACCAGATGGGCTACATAAGAATATGACATTATATATCAATTAACAGTAAATGGACTAATTCTGTTAGGAATACCAGGTCATATAGGGGAGATGAAATTGGATCTGATGCTTACCTTGTTAAGTGTCTTGCAACTTAAGAAGTGTTGTGCTAAGGTTAAAAAATTTACCTTTAATACTGAAGCTCTGAAAGACGCAGTTATAGCTAAAGCTTACCATGATAGATTACTTAGTTATTATAACAGTCATAGTTTGCTTATTACTTGAGTTGAAGAAGAATGGGACCATTTTAATAGGCTTTTTTGGAAAGTAACAGTACTCTTTTAGGAAAAAAGGAGAAGAGGAGGCAGAATTATCTGAGTGATAAGGCACTTGAGCTTATTTCAGAAAGAAAGAACTGCAGGAATGTCCTTAATCAATACCCTACTAGTCGTAATAGAAAGCATTACAGAGAACTTAATAAACGTGTAAAAGATCAGTTAGCTGCTGATAACAATCTTTGGCTTGATGGTTTGGCGGACAAAGCCGAGGAAGCAGTTAGACAGCACAACAGCAGAGAGCTGTACCAGATAGTTAATGTTTTGTGTGGTAGAAAACGGACAGGCGTACAAGGATTGAAGGATAAACAAGGTAAGGTTATAGAAGGGGAGGATTCTGTCATGGCTAGGTGGGCTGAGCATTTCAGTGATATTCTAAA
Organism: Ryuthela nishihirai; assembly: GCA_038380435.1. Lineage (NCBI taxonomy): Eukaryota > Metazoa > Arthropoda > Arachnida > Araneae > Heptathelidae > Ryuthela > Ryuthela nishihirai. Next base: position 46,346 of record JAWZYU010000559.1, read on the forward strand.
CAATGCATTTTGTTCTACTCCCATTGTTTGCAATGATGATAGATGCATTGGTGGCTTTAATGTTGGCCCTATAACACAATCTGAAGTTAGTTTGGCTATTTCTAAACTTAAATTTCATAAATCCCCAGGGATAGATGAAATTACTACGGAAATGCTTAGAGCTGGAAATGTTTCGGTTACCACTTGGATGACTGAAATTTTAAATATCTTTTATGATAAAGGCATGGTTCCTAAGGATTTTATCAGAGCTATTGTTATCTCTATTTTCAAAAATGGAGATCGCAGTTCTTGTGATAACTATAGGGCTATCAGCTTACTCTCTGTTGCAGGTAAAGTTCTTTCCATGTTTGTGCTTAAAAGAATTAAGAATCTGGTTGATTGACAAAGCCGAGGAAGCAGTTAGACAGCACAACAGCAGAGAGCTGTACCAGATAGTAAATGTTTTGTGTGGTAGAAAATGGACAAGTATACAGGGATTGAAGGATAAACAAGGTTATAGAAGATGAGGATTCTGTCATGGCTAGGTGAGCTGAGCATTTCAGTGATGTTCTAAACAATGTGATTAGTTCTACTCCCATTGTTTGTAATGATGATAGATGCATTACTGGCTTTAATGTTGGCCCTATAACACATTCTGAAGTTATTTTAGCTGTTTCTAAATTTAAACTACATAAAACCCCAGGAGTAGATGAAATTACTACTGAAATGCATAGAGCTGGGAATGTTTTGGTTACCACATGAATGACCGAAATTTTGAATATGTTTTATGATAAAGGCATGGTTCCTAAGGATTTTACTAGAGCTATTATCCCTATTTAAAAAAGGTGATCGCAATTGTTGGGATAACTGAAAGGGTATCAGTCTATTTTCTGTTCCAGGTAAAGTTCTTTGCACGATTGTGCTCAACAGAATTAAGAATCTGGTTGATGGACAATTGCGTGATGAGCAGTGTGGATTAAGAAATGGTAGGGGGGGGGGGGTGTAGATCAGATTTTTTCACAGGCAGATTCTTGAGAAATGTTTAGAGTTTCAGAAACCTTTGGTTACTAGCTTTGTTGATTTCAAAAAGTCTTTTCACTCTGTTGAGCATCATAATTTGTGGTTGATTGTGAGATCATATGGTATACCAGACTAGTTAGTTAACATAATGAAAGCTCTCTATAATAACACTGAGTCGTGTGTGAGAGTTGGTAAGGCTTGTAACAATTAGTTTAGCATTGCATCTTGTGTTCGACAAGGGTGCATTTCGTCTCCTTTTCTCTCTTTAGTTTGGTTATTTATTATGCTATGCGAAATTCACTACAAGGGAAAGATTTTGGCATTAAATGGTGTGGAGATATGAAACTTTCTGATTTAGATTATGCTGCTGATTTAGCCCTTTTCTCAATTGATGTTGATGAGATGAACTCTTTCATTCGAATTGTTGATAAGATATAATAGAGTAGGTTTGGTGATAAACAGAGAGAAAACTAAAGTGATGAAAATTGGTCAGGCAGGCTGTGATTCAATTAATTTGAATAGTTCCACTCTTGAGGAAGTGTCTCAGTTTAATTTTATTGGGAACTATGTAACCGATATTGATGATGTGTGGCTTCAGATTAATAGTCGAATAGGGATTGTTGCAGAGTCTTTTATGAATCTATGGAGAGTTTGGAGAAATAAGCGTATACACCTAATTAGACTATAATAGTTTGGTTCTTTCTAGAGTTATGAGTTAGACCCTTTATAAACAAATAACAGGAAACTTGATGCTTTTGATACTAGATGCTTGTGCAGTATCTTGGGCATTTGGTGGTTCAGCTTTGTAAGTAATGATGTGATTAGGCAAAGAAGTCGGCAACCTCATTTGAGCAGCATATTGTGATGAGAGACTCCGTTGGTTTGATCATGTTGCCCATATGGATAATTGTAGATTAGCGAATAGGGTTATGAACAGTGTGCCTAAAGGCTTCAGAAAGGGGGAGACCTAAGATGCGGTGGGCAGACAATGTCAAACAGGACCTTATTAGAATTGGTGTGCAGTGGCCAAATGCAGCAGATGTTATCTCAGGACAAATATGCTTGAGAAACTAAATTGCATGATCTGGTTGAACCTCCGTTGCACATGGCTGCTTGAAGATAATGATGAATTGCTTAAGGGAACTGAAGATAAAGAATTCATAAAACTTCAACTTCCCTCTTTTTTTTGAAAGATATATAGCAATTAGTCTTGCTTACTCTTATATCAGATACCATATTCCAACGCAGCTTAAAAAAAGTTATAATGACGAAATTGCAAAATTTTATTTCTAATTAAAATTAAGGATTTGTTCTTTGAAATTAAATAAATTATGGTATATTATGGATATCAACACAACATGTATTATGTTTTATAAAGCCATAATTTTATGCCATAACGATACATGGTACAAGCAACTTAACAAGTAGGAAAATAGAACATATTCAATCCTCAACAGCTAGAAATATTATACCAATTAAAGACCCTACACATCAAATTACCGACCAAAATAGATTTATTTTCTTGGATGTTTTACCTTATCAGAACTCATATAAATATATGCAATTTTTTGAGCACACATAAAAATCTAACATGGTTAAAGAAATCTGACATGATTTAAAGAAAAAAAGTTTTCAACTACCGAATTTTACAAATAACTATGGAAAGTGCCCAAGTGACTACAAAATTCAATACAATTTTAATCTCTTACCAAGGGAAATGCTAGCCGTAAGTTCTTTTAGGGAATTAAGACGCGAATTAAATAGTTTATATGTAAATTAGCAAATTAATATTAACACCTACTAGCAAATTATGTAGTGCTGAATATGAATATAAAAACCCAACTTCATTTTGATATATTCGAAATGAAAAAAAAAAAGTAAAAATTTTAGTAAAGAGAGCAAATTATTTAATGTTGAAATTTTCAAATGAAATAGTGCAACAACATGTAACTGTATTAAGATTAGCGGATGAATACAGAACGAAGGTGTGAAATACTATTTTGTCAATGTATTATCCTCTCCTGCAGATAAGCTGTTAGCTTATCTGCACAGGACATTTGTAAACAAAAATAATTTATTTGAAATTGCTTGAATAAATAAATGATTAAAAAACCAATCATTTATTAAAACTTTCAGTGGATTCGTTGTGGTCTTCAGTAGTTAGTGAAGCCTTTTAGTTTCCTGAATGTGAAAAGGCTGCCAGATCTAGCAACGCATTTGTTATATTGCTAACTGGGCTTTTATTGCTTATGTGTCATGCAACTGTTTCAAAATTGGAGCTTATTAAACGCTAATTGTTTTTGATGACAGGGATATGGAACCTATAGCTCCAGCTTGCGAAACAAGTTTGTTCAACCTGCTGAGTGAATATTGAGAATGTTAATATTTTCAGGTGGCTGGAAAATGGCATAAATTTAAAGCATTTAATCTTTATTCTTGTAGAGAAACTAGGAAAGTTTCTGAATTCAATCAGCCAGCTCTTGATACAAGAGGATAACGCCACTGGTGAATCAACAGGAAGGCCTACATATCACTTAGTTGAAGAAATGGTCAGTTCCTCGGTGGTCTAGCGGTTAAGATGCCCGACATGCTTCTAGGAGACCTTGGGTTCGAATCTGTCAAGACAACCAATTTCTTTTCAAGTGTTCCTTGGCTAAAGGGATTTTCCTGTGATAATTTATTTCTGAATAGTTTATATAACGCTGTGAGTAACAAATATTACTATCATCAAAAATGTGGCAGCTTGGGTGCCTAACTCCTGAAAATAGATTAGGCTTTGCAATTTTTTTTTTTGATAATTATTTGAAAAATATGCTCTGTTATTACAAAAAATTTTTTACCTTTAAATTAGTATATTTATTAAAGTTCTGGACCATGCATTGGTATTCCACGCCTTGCCCACGGTCAGTAGGGGACACAGATGGGCTTGGAAAGGACGCCGTCCGTCGGATGGGACATTAAGCCGTGGCCCCGTGTGCGGGAGAACCATACCCTGTGCACGTTAAAGAACACGCTGGATGGCTTTGACGGGAGACTACCATCTGTCTCCCAACAGCTGTTCCAGTGGGTCCCCTCCCCCAACCTTCTCTGAGCCTTCGGGGTCCATGTGACCTGGCCATTTAGCCCATGGTGTGCAAAAAAGTGCCGCTCAGAGGTAAAACAACAACAACAACCCATGCATTGGTTTGGTGTGTGAAAAGTGACTTGCATATGCTTGTTTTGTTGAGAAATTAAATTTCTGTAATCAGGCATTTTACTATTCAGCCATGATTTTGAATTTAATATTTCGGCAAAATTAAGAGTGAATGTGCGGGAGAACCATACCCTGTGCACGTTAAAGAACACGCTGGATGGCTTTGACGGGAGACTACCATCTGTCTCCCAACAGCTGTTCCAGTGGGTCCCCTCCCCCAACCTTCTCTGAGCCTTCGGGGTCCATGTGACCTGGCCATTTAGCCCATGGTGTGCAAAAAAGTGCCGCTCAGAGGTAAAACAACAACAACAACCCATGCATTGGTTTGGTGTGTGAAAAGTGACTTGCATATGCTTGTTTTGTTGAGAAATTAAATTTCTGTAATCAGGCATTTTACTATTCAGCCATGATTTTGAATTTAATATTTCGGCAAAATTAAGAGTGAATTTTATGTATTGCAAAAAAAATTATAAAGAATTAAGCTTGGTTTTTAGTAATGCTTATTAAATTAGCATTAATGTCAGATTTAGTTAACATATAGAATAATTTATGAAAAGAATTGCGGTTTAGAAGAAGATATTTCATTTTCTGATTCCATAGTTAATATTCCAATATGTTGCATAATACATATGTATAATTATTTTTTATTATAGAATCATCAATAACTTCTGTAGCAGTGTGTGCAAGATCAGGTGCTGGTGTTTTACGTGGTGTTAAAGCTGATTTGCATCTCACTGGAGAAATGTCACATCATGAATTACTAGACTGTTATTACTATTACTGTTATTTTGTGTGAGCATAGTAATACAGAAAGGGATTTTTAAATGAATTAGTTAAAGTGTTACAATCAAAATTAAATGGAGTTAGTTTGTTGGCTTCAAAAGCGGATAAAGATCCTGTTATGATTGTATGAAAATAGGGGAGGATTATGCTTGTAAACATCTGAATAAAGCAATTTTATTTTTAATGTAAAAGCTCAAATATGTTGTTCACACCTTTATTATAGTTTAACCCAAATGTAGGAAAAAATACCACATAAGAAATCTTCAAAGAATATTTAGAACTCTTTGTAAGACTATTAAATGCTAAGTATAGTATCAACATCACCTAAAGCCATCCTGATGGCAGAGTGGTTACCATGCTTGGCTACTGATCACCAACTTGATAAATCATTGACGGGAATCTGGATGCTGTCATAAAACCAACAGTGCGACTCTATGAAATCGTCAATGCGATCCCGTAAAATGTCAAGAGACCTGGGTTCTAGCCCCAGGGAAAGCATGGATGTTTATGTTGTCTTTCTGCTGAGATCTTGCCTTCCTCACATCATGGACTCCCAAAATCAATCGGTGACTTCGACACCTCTTGATTTCTAGCCTGTCACTCTGACTCCTATTTGACCTTGAATGCAACACCGAATCTGAAAACTCCTCTTATTTCCAAGTTCTACACCCTGAAATAGGAGACCTGGAAATTCTCCAATTTCTGGCTCTAGCATTGGTTTATCGAAATTTGACCTTGAAGGATCCATCACATCCAAAATTTGGCATAATGTCTGTGATCTACGACTCAAAATACTCCTAGATACCAATTTTTAGCTCTCTAACACTGGCAGCTTTCTATTTTAACTTGGACCTAAAACAACCCAGTGCATCCGAAATGTGGCATAATTTTTAGCCCCTTAACACTGATAGCTCTTTATTTGACCTTTGACCTTGAAGGACTCGGTACATCCAAAATTTTACATTTCTGAGATGTACAGCTCAGAATGCACCCAGGAATTCCAGAATGCACCCAGGAATTATATTTTAGCTCTCTAGCACTGGTAGATCTAAATTTGCCCTCAAAGGGCCATCCCGAACAGAATTTTCTTAGCATTTCTGAGATCTACAATCCGAAACCCCCAGATACCAATTTGCATGTTTCTACAGGCCGGACTTCCGCATAAGCTAACTAAGCTACACCTTAGAGCTTCACATTTATGAGGGGCCTCAGATAATCAAATTTCAAGTTTACTGTGTCAAGATTTTTTTATATTTAAATTAATCTATTGTGCAAACAATTTTTTATCTCAGCTGTCCGCAGCAGTTATCATTTTATGGGTTCGAGTCCCAGCTGGGTCAGCGTTGAGAGCTATCTCCGCAAAATTTCCCCGCCCTGCACACGGTCAGTAGAGGACACCGATGGGCTTGAAAAGGTCGCCGTCCGTCGGATGGGACGTTAAGCCGTGGCCCCGTGTGCGGGAGAGCCATACCCTGTGCACGTTAAAGAACACGCTGGATGGCCTTGACGGGAGGCTACCATCTGTCTCCCAACAGCTGTTCCAGTGGGTCCCCTCCCCCAACCTTCTCTAAGCCTCTCTAAGCCTTCGGGGTCCTTGTGACCTGGCCATTTAGCCCATTGTGTGCAAAAAAGTGCCGCTGAGAGGTAAACCAACCAACCAGCATTATTATATACCAATGCTACTATAATGTTTTAACCACATCTATTTGGTATTTACGTTTTAATGTTCCGTTCAATATAAAGAATAAATCCATATTTCTACCAGACCAGGATCTAGGAAAATGTAAGGGGAGGGTTCGTTAAGTGACGCAGTTGAGCCGAAAAAAAGACAGGAGACTAAATTTCCTTTGCAGTATAACACGTTTACCGTAGTTTTAAAATCTTTAAATGATTTGTTTAAATGTAGTAAAATGTGCACAAGTTTAATAATGCTTTATCTCCATTATCGTTACTAGCATTCTCAAAGCGGTGATGTTGGGGAGGGGGTACTCCCTCCCCGTCCTAGATCCGGGCCAAATTTCGATTTTGACGCCTCTTAAACTTACAATAGCCTAGGTCTTCAGAAGGTCAAAGTTTGGCCCTGTATTTCTAGCACTCTTAGATCAAGGTTTGACCTCTACGAAGCTCCATTTCACTTTCAATTTGGTCAAATTTCGGATTTTTGTTTCGAGATTTACGACCTGGATTATCTGTATGTGCAAATTTTCAGAACTGTACACTTTCTGTACTTTCTAATAATGTAATGTATGCGCATTTCATTTCTGCTGCAAAATAAAATTAGTACGATCCCCTCCTTTGTAATTAGGAAAAACTCTCGAAAGCAAATTATATCTAAAATCAGTTTCACTTGAGTTTTTCTTAATCCCTTGTGCCGTCGAACTAAGATTCAGACACTCAGCTGTCGGGCATAAGGTTAAACTAATTTAATGTGATCAGCGAGACAGCCTCAGCAAAACATAATGTTCTCTGCCAGCTGTCCCTCAAAAACACACATCTTTCAAACAACTTTCACTCTTTCACACAGCATTCACTGCCCCACACGCGTTTGGGATGGGATGTGCTTGCTAGGGAATATTCCCAAGTCTTATTAGACGGCGTCCTTCCCCCTTCCTAGCATGCACAATTGAGATGTGTGTGGGGCTTCAAGAGAAAGATAAATACAAACCTTTCGCCATAACTAAAGAAAAAACATAAAACATTTAACACCCTTGAGGGGAGAGGGGTCCAAATCCGGGTTCCTGCCATTGCGCAGGAAATTAAGTTTCGGCCGCATAAAATAAATAAAAAAGCCTCCTGCCCCCCCCCCCCCCCCTTTTCCTTCCCGAAAACCCGGACAAGGACCCCGTTCAGTTCAAGTCACACTGGGTCTTGTGACCACAGATATTCTTGAAAACTAATTGTAGGGTGATTTCGGAGATCCATAAAAAAGGTGAGCATGAGATATCGGATGATAATTAAATTGAAGGAAAGGGATTTATTTCCTGTGTGATGAAGTAATCAGAGTCAAAGAAAGTGGAAGAAAGAAAGGAGGAAGGATAAAAAAGAAAAGGGAAAAGACAAGGTGAGAAGGGGGAGTCAGTAGCAGCAACAGCGCTCGTCTCGGCTCTGCGTGCCAAAGGTGATATCCTAAGGTCAGTTGGCAGCCTGCCTCGCCCAGGAATGCTGAGTCTAAGGGTGGGTCCGGCTGAAGGTTACGGTAACGTGGCTTTCTATGGCGAGATTTGACCTTCTGCTTGTAAGTGCTGACCATAGCTTAAAAGATTAGGAATTGGGAGGGGGGGGGGTTGAAGAGAAAGGGAGAAGGGAAAGAACTGAAGGCTGGAAATGAAACACTGCATACATTCAAACACAAAGTACAATTGCAACTAGGTTAATATATTCTAACATTGAATATTCACACATTTATATCTGATTTTAGTTTTATATAACATTGTATTGAAATAATTAGTATCTGAACAGTTAAATTTTAGCAATAGTTCCGAAAAATATATTTAAGGATTATTTATTCGATTTTACTTTAGTATTTACCTTAATGGTAGTATTGATTAAAAAAAACAGTCTTTCATTAAATGTTAAAAATAAGTTTCAATAATTTTAAAATAACCTGTTAAGAATTAAACTTTTGATTTGAAAAATGAATTGAATCTAATGATGATTAGGGAATTGCCACATAATTACTAAAATTTTACAAATAAGATTCCTTCCTTAGTCACTCCAACAAATTTATCCCATGGTCGCCACAAGTACATGGCATGCTTTGCTGTTAATCTCTTCTTATCCAGCTGCAACCGATCGCGAAGTTCACATTTTGTTTTCCATAGCAATTTTTCTGTGGTCTCTGTTGTGCTTCTCCAAAATTTCCTTTGCCTGGCCCTCCAGAGTTGGTGTTTAATCTCGGTCAGGCAGATATCCATAACATATTTTTTTTGTTTGCTGACTGCCATCGGATGATGGAATAATACAGTGTCCGCTGACATTGCTGGCAATCCTGACCACGTTTGAAATTTTAGCCATAATTCTTGCGCGAATTTGCAGTCATAGAATAAATGTTTCGTGGTTTCGATACACGCGCAAAAGGCACATCTGTCAGATCTTGACGTTCCCCTTGCCCACGCCTTATCTCGTGTGAAAAGGATGTCGTGAGCGAGTTTCCAAAGGAAATCTTGTTTATGGGCCTCCACGTGTTTGATTTGCAAGTTCGACCAAGCAATTTTCCATTCAATATCCGGTCTTTTGTTCACAATTTGCGGTATTTCCACCGGAAGCAAAGCAGAGTACACTAATTTCTTGTCACATTTTTTATCATGATTTAACACATATTTATTTTCTAATATGGTATTGACGTCCGACAAAAATACATAATTTCTATTTACAGTATTACATTCCGGGCCCTTATAAGTACATTTCTCAACATATTTCCGTGCGGCTGGGCCGAGAAAATATGAGAGAAATGCACTCGCAGGGTGGGATGGGATATTCAGCGTTTGAATAACGTCAACATACTGTAGGGTGCGAATCCAAGTTTTAACATGCTTTAGATCGAGCCCGCCGGCCCCAACCGGCTGATAGAGGATTCCTCTACTAAGAGGCTCGTGTTGGAATCCCCAGATAAACCCAGCAGCGATTCTTGTGATTTTCGTGTATACCGTAGAAGGGGGGGTATACACAGTTCCAAGAAAAGTGAAAATTGGGATTATCAACGCGTTAAAAATTTCGGCCCTTTTAGAGATCGAAAGGTCTCTATCCCCCCAAAGTTCGCATGTTTTCTCTGCTTTGGCTATGGCCAATTTCCATGTGCTTGGATCGCATCCCTCCCAATTGATATGCACACCTAGGAGTCTTAAGGGCTCTGAGGCGGATTTGACGTGATTCCACACCGAAGGACCCCACTTGCCCCAAGCCATAATTTTGGTTTTGTCTCTATTAATTAGAGCCCCACTGCAATCTGAGTATTTTTTAAAAAGATCGTAAAAATTAGCTATTGAAGCTTCATCCGAAAAGGTAAACGTGACATCATCGGCGTACGCAACGTATTTCAGCTGCGTACGATGTCCAGGTACTATGACACCTTTAAATTTTGGGTCCGCTTGGATTTTCCTAAGCAATGTCTCCAGAGAGAGTACAAATAGCAGAGGGGAAAACGGACAGCCTTGTCGAACACCCCTCGCAACGGAGAATCGTTGTGTAAGGTGCCCGTTAACCAAAACTTGGCTTGTTACATTTTTATACATATTATTAAATAAATTGCAAATTCTAGGGCCAAAGTTGTGAGCTTTCAATAGTTTTCGCATGAAGTCATGCGAAACCCGATCAAAAGCTTTGTTTTGGTCAATTGCCAGAAAACTGAATTTCGTTTTTTTAGAAAAATTAAATTCGAAGCAATCTCGAATAAGCCGAATGTTGTGTTGAATCTGCCTGCCAGGGACACTGCAAGCTTGGCATTCGCCAATGATTTCACACAGAATTTTTCCAAAACGGTTGGTTACAATTTTGGCCAAGATTTTGTAATCACAGTTTAGCAGAGAAATCGGACGCCAATTCGTTAGGTTGTGACCATTTGGCGACTTTTTTAACAAAGTTACAATAGCATTTTCCATTCCTGTAAGTGCTACTTCGTTTGTCAGCAAGTTGTTGTAGAAATCGCTTAGTGGCTTCCATAGCAGGTCCACGAATTTTTTATAGAACTCTGCTACAAAGCCGTCTTCGCCCGGACTCTTGTTGATGTTTTGCTGTTTTACAGCAGTCCGTATCTCCCCCTCTGTGATGTCATCCTCTAACCGAGACGTCACTTCGTTGGCGATCCGTGGCGTATCTTCTAGCCATTTATCGATTTCTTTGAGTGAAAGGCTGTCAGGTGAGAAAAGATCTTGGTAGAAATTATAGACTTCTTGTCTAATGCCAATTTGGTCCGAAATAATATTCCCTCCCACTTCCAATTGCGTCATTGCACGCTTTTCGCGAGAATTTCGTTTAAATTTCGCTAGTAGGCTGCTGAGGTTGTTAGCCTCGGCTAGTCTACCTCTTGCAAGATTTAATCTCGTCTCAGAGCCTTTCACTGTACATTGCTCGTTGATTTCTCTTTTAATGTCAGCGATGATGAATCGGTTATAGTTGTCATCGGCTTCTCCAGCAGTGTAGGCTGCTAAAGCCTGTCTTAAGAAAGTTTGACGCTTCCGCTTTTCCCCTGCCAAACGCCTTCCAGCTAATTTAAGTATATCCCTCACCCCCCTTTTGAGCTCGTCCCACCAGGCTGCTTCGGTAGCCTTCGCACTGCTTATCCTAGTGTTTAAAAATAATTTAATATCCTGTGAAACTTGAATGTCATCCAGCAGGCTGGCATTCATTTTCCACAAGCCTCCCCCTCTTTTAATCGATTCACAGAGCGTCAATTTTCCTAAGACAACCAAATGGTCACTAATTTGATTATCTGCGTTATTGATTTCGACGTGTTCGCACATTGTGCAGCGGGTCTCGTGCTGTTTGCTGATGTAGATGCGGTCTATTCGTGATTTGGCTGGTGGATTTATTTTCTCCCATGTATAGCCGTATTCTGCCGGATGCCACTTACGCCAACAATCGGTGATGTCAAAGTCTTGCAGGATAGTTGCAAATGCCTTAGCACTGCCGTCCCCTCGATGTGTGAGGGGGAATCTATCAAGCTCTGTGTCGACAACGGAGTTGAAATCACCGGCGACGATTGTCAGGTCCTGTCCACTGTTGATGAAGTAGGGCAGCGTACGGTAGAAGGATTTTCTGTCGGTGGCCTTATTTGGGCAATAAACGTTTACTAATCGTAAGTTGCAATTGTGTATAGTGCACGAGACTGCGACGATTCTCCCTTCTGTGTCACAGTCGTATTTAACATTTGCAGGCTTACATTGCTCCGAAAAAATAATCGCCACTCCGGCGCTTTGCCGCGAACCGTTGGAGAAATAACACTGCATATCGTAATTACGCCGATATGCAGTGATATCCCCCCAGCAGGCGAAGTGGGTTTCTTGCAGCAAACACACATCAATTTTATTTAAAATCATAAAACCCTGCAACCAATCTTGCTTCTTGCGTTTGCGGAAACTCCGCACGTTGAGGGTCATTATGTTTAGGGTCGCCATTTTGGGTTTGTATTTTGAAACAGACGGGTGGCATTTGAGAAAAATGCAAAAAGACGTAGTTACACAGTTCAAAAGTTATTTGCCCGTTTTCGGGTTCTTCACTCCCTTTGCAGTTCCAACAGAGCTTGTTCTAGACGTTGAAGGTTGGGGGGGTTTATTCCCCGAAGTCGTGCCCGTTTTAAGCCTCGTGAGAGCGGGCGACGGAATTTGAGTCTTTTTAGTTTCTCTTTCTTCGCGGTCTCTAGGTCTATCGACGATTTTTTTTGTGCTGTTGGCATTGGGAACAATCGTGGGACTTATAATTCCCGGAGAGAGGGAGGGAGGTGGAGATGCTGGTGAATCTCTTTCATCAGCGCTGAGATCGATCACGAGTTCAGAATTAGATGAGTCGATAGAGCTGATTTCTTCGTCCATCTCGCGCCCGTGCTTCAGTGCTGTAAAGATTGTGTCACAGCTATCGGTTAATGTGAGGGAAGTCTCACTATTCTCTTTTGAAGAGTTAGGGGGGGTTGATTTTTTTTCCTTCGCCTGTTTGCGTGGCGACGATGTTGGTGATCTATTTTCCCTTTCCGAAGCTTTCTTGGCTGCAAGAATGGCATTAGCTTCTTCTATGGTAGGGAATACCGATTGAAGTGTATTTGCGTCATCAGAGGAAGTCTCCACAACCTCTTTATTAGCGGGAGAGGGTGCCGCATTTGTGGTAGATGTGGTCTGATCAGTTGAAATGGGTACTGAGGTGGTGGTCACGTGCGCAAAGGTACGTGTGTTGCAGGGGCCTTCATGCTTCTTGGAATTGCAGTTTTCGCATTTCTCGGGGCATTTATGCGTAGCATGCCCTTTGTTCCTACAGATGCCACATGTGACCTCTGGGCAAAACTGTTGCATGTGGCCTTCCTTGCCACAAAAGTTGCAGCAGCGGATTTGTCCAGGGTGCCACACAACTGCTGTAAACCGCCCTACTTTGACCAGCGGGGGAATTTGTTCTTGGGGCAGCATAGTCAGAATGCGCGTTCCCGTTTTGATCGGATAGTCGGTAAATTTGACCGACATAGTCTCTGCGGCGATTTCAGAGATCTTCCCGAATCGGCCAAAGGTGCTGAGAATAATCTCGTCGGTCATCGACGGCGGTAGTTTTCTCACATACACTTTAATGTTTTGGTCGTTTAGGGGCTCGCAAGTTATGATCTTATCGCCCACCTTGATGGGATTCTTAACTGCGCGTTGCACAAGGATATTACTCTTGAAAACGATCCGTGAGGTCGAATTGTTCACTGCCTGCGCATACTCAATACTGTCGCGTTCCCCTCCAAGTTGCCAGAGGGCTTCCAGCGCCACTAGAGACTCCGTACCAGGATGATGCACCTTGATGGTGTTGAAAGCAATTTTCTGCACATGCGCCATCTCGTGAGGAAAACAGGAATCGCTTCAAGCAAATGGGTTGATATGTCGAAAGACGCCTGGTGGTAAGAAAAATTAACACTTACTAACTGGTATAGACTTGATATCCACTTGAACTGTCAGCTACCGCTCTTTACCGTAAAACATCCGCTAAAAAAAAAATCTCCAGCCGCCTCGCTGATCAAGGCATCCCCAACGCCCTGTCAGTCCAGTCATCCAATCACTCGCAATCAGGCGTGAATCTAGAAAAAATTCGAGGGGACGAGGGAGAGGGCAAGAAATAATCGAGCCGAAAAAGTGTAAAGGGGTGGGGGATTGATTTCTAATGCAGTATAACATTTCTGCGCCGTTTTACGGGTTTTTAAAAGAATTCTTGAAAAAGGCATAAAAAATATCATCATAAAATATCATCATCATCCTCAAGCAGCCATGGGCTACGGAGGTCCAACCAGACCGTGCAATTTAGTTCTCCAAGCAAGTCTATCCTGAGCTACATCTACTGCATCTGGCCACTGCACACCAATTCTAACAAGGTCCTGTTTGACATTGTCTGCCCACCGCATCCTAGGTCTCCCCTCTTTCTGAGGCCTTTAGGCACATTGTTCATAACCCTATTCGCCAATCTATAATTATCCATACGGGTAACATGGCCAAACCAACGAAGTCTCTCTCTGCACAATATGCTGCTTAAAGGAGATTGCAAACTCCTTTGCCTAACCTCATCATTAGTTACAAAGTTGAACCACCTAATGCCCAAGATACTGCGTAAGCATCTGGAATCAAAAGCATCTAGTTTCCTGTTATCTTGTTTAGAAAGCGTCCAAGTTTCACTACCATAACTAACCCTAGAAAGAACCAAACTATTATACAGTCTAATTTTAGTCTTTAGGTGTATGCGCCTATTTCTTCACACTCTCCCTAGATTCTTAAAAGTCCCGACAGCAATCCCTATTCGTCTGTTAATCTCATGCCGCACATCACCATTATCTGTTACATAGCTCCCAAGATAATTAAACTGTGACACCTGCTCAAGACTGCAACCATTCAGATTAACTGAATCACAGCCTGCCTGACCAATTTTCATCATTTTAGTTTTCTCTCCGTTTATAATCAAGCCTACTCTACTACCAGTCTCATCAACAGCTCGAATCACAGCTACTTTGCCTCTTTACTCATTCTGAAAGGGCTTCCCCCTCCATTAGAACCGGCCCTGATCACAATCCGATATACATCAGAGTACATAAATGTGAAATGCGCATAAATATATCTATGATTCTTTTCCATATATTGGGATTTTTGCATATATGTGGACGTGAACAGCATTCTAGTAATGGATTTACCTCTCTTACAGTTTGTCATGTAACCAAAGGTGCAAGATAGAGAGTTTTCTGCTTTAATACCACTAGATGGCACCATCAAACTACTACCGAGGAAGAGATTAGCTGTCTAGGCATGAGAAAAATCTAAAACTAGAAAAGTATTATTCGAATATCGTCAGCAGTGACTTCGGTCGTAGTAGGGCACGTCCTTGTATGAGAAGGCCTGTAAAAAGCTAGGAGTATTATAGCTTATAGGATTCTTCTCTGTCCTATATGTCGCAAATAAAAAAAAATATTTTTAAAGCGCCCAAGTCATTGGAATATATTATCTTTTACAATAATCTAATAAAAAACCATGATCAATATCACGATAATCTCTATAAAGAAATTCAATGTTGAACTTTGTATTGTTGCAATATACCTAGCTCTGATTTTAAGCTTTTTTTTTTCAAATTAAACAAGCTGGTTTAAAGAAAATCAGATTCTGCCTGAGGTGCTTTTAATTGAGGATTTTAATATTGATGTTAAAAATCCGCATAAATCTGGGGTAAATGTGTATACAAATTTTGGAAATGATCAAATGATAGATCAAGAGTTGGGGTTGGGTTGTTTTACCTCTGAGCGGCACTTTTTTGCACACCACATGTGACCTGGCTAAATGGCCAGGTCACATGGACCCCGAAGGCTCAGAGAAGGTTGGGGGAGGGGACCCACTGGAACAGCTGTTGGGAGACAGATGGTAGCCTCCCGTCAAGGCCATCCAGCGTGTTCTTTAACGTGCACAGGGTATGGCTCTCCCGCACACGAGGCCACGGCTTAACGTCCCATCCGACGGACGGCGGCCTTTCCAAGCCCATCGGTGTCCCCTACTGACCGTGGGCAGGGCGGGGAATTTTGCGGAGATAAATCTCAACGCTGACCCAGCTGGGACTCGAACCTGGGAACTACAGATTACGAGTCTGGCGCGCTACCGACTGAGCCACCCCCGCCCATAGATCTAGAGAATTTCCATAAAAGAGTGGAAATCAGAAACGATCAGTTGCCCGTACGTGTATATCGATCATGTAGTTGTACAAAACGGTTTTCCTTTAAGTTAACTAAAATTCTGCTGATAATGCTAAAAACAGGAATTACATCAATGAAATTACTGGCGTAAGCGTCAAAAGGAATACCGATGATGTAAGCTTAAAGAATATGTCAAAAGATTGGACAATTGGTCAAATCGTAGAAAACGTTAGTAACTCTTTCATTATATGTGTCTGACCTAAAGGGAAAAGATCTTTTCAATGGCGACTTTCCAGATATGATTACAACATCCAGTACACAGAACTCAATGTATTTTTCCAGATATCAAACTGGGGCGGGGGTGGCTCAGTCGGTAGCGCGCCAGGCTCGTAATCTGTAGTTCCCAAGTTCGAGTCCCAGCTGGGTTAGCGTTGAGATTTATCTCCGCAAAATTCCCCGCCGTTTCTGCATTTTAAACTAGGAGGTCAATAACAATTAGGTGCCTAAAAGAGTTCATGTCGTTTTGGCGTAGTTAATATTTTCGAAATGTTATCTAAAAGGTAATACAAAAGCCAGTCACCTTAGTTAAAAGTACAGTTAGTAGCAATTTGCATTTCATCAGGTACTGTTTGGACAACAAGTGAACGTTACCGGTACACCTGGGCGGGGGTGGCTCAGTCGGTAGCGCGCCAGGCTCGTAATCTGCAGTTCCCAGGTTCGAGTCCCAGCTGGGTCAGCGTTGAGATTTATCTCCGCAAAACTCCCCGCCCTGCCCACGGTCAGTAGGGGACACCGATGGGCTTGGAAAGGCCGCCGTCCGTCGGATGGGACGTTAAGCCGTGGCCCCGTGTGCGGGAGAGCCATACCCTGTGCACGTTAAAGAATACGCTGGATGGCCTTGACGGAAGGCTACCATCTGTCTCCCAACAGCTGTTCCAGTGGGTCCCCTCGCCCAACCTTCTCTGAGCCTTCGGGGTCCTTGTGACCTGGCCATTTAGCCCATGGTGTGCAAAAAAGTGCCGCTCAGAGGTAAAACAACCCAACCGGTACACCTATTACGGAGATGAGTCTCTAGACGTAAACTGAACTCAGTCATTATTAGGTAAAATAAATAATTATAAGTTTCTTCATTTAAAAATAAAGAGAGAATATTTTAAAAAATATATATATATTAGAAGCTACCGGTAATTTCATTAAGAAAAAACTAGGACATTAAAATCACAAGAAAATTTATTCGTAGGATTAGGTTATTCTTTCGATAATGTCTAGCAGTTTGGGGTTATAAGTACCTAGACTGTAATATTTGAAATAGAGTTAGAATTGTTGACCCAAAAAATCCATGGGTGAAATAATATTAATATTTATTTGAGAGTGACCAGTTTCAATGCTGTTTCTGTAGGTTATGAGTGTCTAAGGGAGAAGAAAGCTAGCCTTCCAAAGGCGTAATGCAAACTTTTCGTTTGCAGCGCCCTCTAAACACGACAAATTCCTGCGTTGCAGTGAAGCTACCAGCCAGGGAGAGGAGCGAATTCCCTGCATTATTTTTCCACTTCCGAGCGAGGTTTTCAGATGCTTACACCACGTGACTAATTTTATATACGATGTTTGGAAATTAAAACTACTGTTTGGAAATTTAAATCTGAAAACCATTTTCAGTGGTTCACTCTCTTTTCGTTTAGAGAGAAAATAAAAAGTGTGATCAAAATTACTTTTTAATAAAATCATATTTTGTAAAACTGGTAGTAGTTATGCTGAAGAAGGAAATTTTAATATTTTGAGCACTCTACATTATTTAGTATATTATAATAAATTGAAATTTATAAGTCAATGCACGATAACATATTTTATATTTCATAAAATTGTAGATATTTTTCATAAATATGATATGGAGTTTTTTACTTGTATAAAAGTTCAGCAGATGGCAGCAGGCACTTCCCGTATCAACCATAAAAAAGAATTACACTGTTAGAGCACAGTGCAGAAGCCAATGTACATCGATATGCTCCAGGGAACACAAACCTGCAACATACATTGACGTATATATATATTCGGAAGATGATTAAATGTATTAATTACATATTAGTTTAAAAAATTCTGCAAAATTACTCAAAATAAACATACAACGGCTTTTCCAGGTATCGTAAAATGTACTCCTGAACGGGATAAAACACTCATTGAATAACTTTAGGGTCAGCTACCAGTGTGCCAAAAAACATGGCTGTTAGACATTTGGTTTGGTTTGGTTTGTTTTACCTCTGAGCGGCACTTTTTTGCACACCATGGGCTAAATGGCCAGGTCGCGGGGGTGGCTCAGTCGGCAACGCGCCAGGCTCGTAATCTGTAGTTCCCAGGTTCGAGTCCCAGCTGGGTCAGCGTTGAGATTTATCTCCGCAAAATTCCCCGCCCTGCCCACGGTCAGTAGGGGACACCGATGGGCTTGGAAAGACTGCCGTCCGTCGGATGGGACGTTAAGCCGTGGCCTCGTGTGCGGGAGAGCCATACCCTGTGCACGTTAAAGAACACGCTGGATGGCCTTGACGGGAGGCTACCATCTGTCTCCCAACAGCTTGTTCCAGTGGGTCCCCTCCCCCAACCTTCTCTGAGCCTTCGGGGTCCATGTGACCTGGCCATTTAGCCCATGGTGTGCAAAAAAGTGCCGCTCTGAGGTAAAACAACCCAAACAACCCAAAGCCAGGCCACATGGACCCCGAAGGCTCAGAGAAGGTTGGGGGAGGGGACCCACTGGAACAGCTGTTGGGAGACAGATGGTAGCCTCCCGTCAAGGCCATCCAGCGTGTTCTTTAACGTGCACAGGGTATGGCTCTCCCGCACACGGGGCCACGGCTTAACGTCCCATCTGACGGACGGCGGCCTTTTCAAGCCCATCGGTGTCCCCTACTGACCGTGGGCAGAGGGGGGAATTTTGCGGAGATAAATCTCAACGCTGACCCAGCTGGGACTCGAACCTGGGAACTACAGATTACGAGCCTGGCGCGCTACCGACTGAGCCACCCCCGCCCCTAGACATTTGGAAGCACTGGTTAAATCGCAATATATATACCAATAGTAAGACAAACCATAGCTGCAGTTGTCTAAAATGATTACACTGCGCATGCGCAGATCGCTCCCTACAGTTGTTTTTGTACCTGCACATCAATTTGCCACGTTCAGCTTCGGTAAAATTCCGCAGAACGGCGCCACTTACGCTTGTGCGAAGTTAGTCTTCTTCTCCTTAGACCTTCTTCGGTAAAGAGATAGTTGATTTTGGTACTATACACTCCTTGCTTAAGATCGCTCACGACTGGCTTTATGTCCCATCCTAAGGATGGCGGCTTTTTCAAGCCCATCGGTGTTCCCATTCTCGTCAATTACGGAGATAACTCTCTAGACTGGAACAGGTGGGATTTGAATTTGGGAACTATAGATCACTAGCCTGACAAACTACCAACTAAGACGACTGCACATAATAAGTTACGGAGGTCCAATCATAATGTACCATTTAGTTTCCGAAGCACGGGTTTCCCCATCAAATGTCTCTAGTGTGTACATAAAGTATCTGATCAGAGGCAAACCAATAAAGTAGAACCCTGAAAAATTGGTGCTACATATCACCTCTAAAAGCTAATCCTATGGTTATGGTTCGCGCCTTGGGCTCTTTTGTGAAAAAAAAAGAGTCATTTCGCAAATTTGCCCAGTTGTTACTTTAGTCATCATCATCCTCAAGCAGCCATGGGCTACGGAGGTCCAACCAGACCGTGCAGTTTAATTCTCCAAGCATATGTGTCCTGAGCTATATCTGCTGCATCTGGCCACTGCACACCAATTCTAACACTTTTAACAAGGTAATGGTCAGATCCAATTTCAGCTCCCCTATATGTCCTGGTATTCCTAACAGAACTAGCCCATTTGCTGTTAATTAATATATAATCAATCATATTCTTATGCAGCCCATCAGGTGAAACCCATGTGTACTTATGTATGTTGCGGTGTTTGTAATAAGTGTTAGTTATTCTGAAACCATTGAGTTTACTTACCTGTAGGAGACGTTGCCCATTGCCATTGCAGCTACCAATACCAAAAGGGCCTATTACTCCTCCCCAAAGGTCAGAGTCAGTACCAACTTTGGCATTGAAGTTACCAAGAACAAGGATAATATCTCCTTTCTTGACAGAATTCAAAATATCCTGAAGTTGTCCGTAAAACCTATCCTTCTCATCCTCATCGTCATCCTCAGTGGGGGCATAACAGCAGATAACATTCAAGTCTTTAACGCTTGTCTGAAGGTTTGCTGTAAGAAACATTAATGCACTCGTATCCTAGAAGATATCCACTCGTATCCCAGCAGACCCATGCCTTGGTGATGCTTATTGTCGTCCCACCCTGAAAAGTGAAATTTAAGATTATTTTTAAGAATCTGACCTTTATCTGTCCATCTGGACTCTTGCAAGCTGAGAATATCTAAATTATAACGGTGGAATTCTTGTGTGAGGACATCAAGAGAAAAAGCTCTGTGCAGAGTCCTCACATTCCAACTACTTATGGAGAGAAAATGGTTAGTGGGATGTTTAAAGAAACTATGTTGATTGAGATAGGTAGGGCCAACAATATCAAACAGCCCCCTGATCGCAGGCATGGGGCAAAGACCTGTTCCTCCTCTGCTAATTGCTGAAGTCACCGATGCTGGTAGAAACTTCAGGCACCATCTTTTCAAGTGCACTTTTTCAAGAGCCATATGGCCTGCCTGAGACACATTACTCCAGTTTAGGCTTGACGATGCCCAACTAGCTAAGTAATGTTCAGATACCTGCGATGGCCTCTGATTAGGATTATCCACAACCCAGAAGAAAACACAGCGGCAGATTCTCCCTCAACAGAGGCCCACCAGTGCAGCGTCCAAAATCCATAAACAAGCTCAAATCCATAAACAAGTTCAGTCTAGTAGTTATAAATGGTCAGCACCAGGACCTGTGAAGTTGACCACTCCTCAGCAGGATTGAAAAAAAAAAAGAAAAAAGTGGCCATAGATGACCAGATCAGTAGGCCATACTGAACTGGCAGCCCTCCCCTTCCGTTCCCTTCCAAAAGAGAATATCTCTTTTGAAAGGTACTAACAGCCTGCCCCACGAGAAGGCGGGGTCGGACATTAGGCGCCTAGACCTGGCCGGTTCTGTGCATCATCACTAGGGATTGGTGCACAGCTCTCCTCCTAGTTTATGCCTAGCTCCCATTTACAGACAGTAGTATCATGAGTTATAGAGTTATAGGAAAGAGTTAGGTCACATGGACCCCGAAGGCTCAGAGAAGGTTGGGCGAGGGGACCCACTGGAACAGCTGTTGGGAGACAGATGGTAGCCTCCCGTCAAGGCCATCCAGCGTGTTCTTTAACGTGCCCAGGGTATGGTTCTCCCGCACACGGGGCCACGGCTTAACGTCCCATCCGACGGACGGCGGCCTATTCCAAGCCCATTAGTGTCCCCTACTGACCGTGGGCAGGACGGGGAATTTTGCGGAGATAAATCTCAACGCTGACCCAGCTGGGACTCGAACCTGGGAACTACAGATTACGAGCCTGGCGATTCTTGAGAAATGTTTAGAGTTTCAGAAACCTTTGGTTGCTAGCTTTGTTGATTTCAAAAAGGCTTTCGACTCTGTTGATCGTCATAATTTGTGGTTGATTGTGAGATCATATGGTATACCAGACAAGTTAGTTAACATAATGAAAGCTCTCTATAATAACACTGAGTCGTGTGTGAGAGTTGGTAAGTCTTGTAGCAATTGGTTTAGCATTACGTCTGGTGTTCGACAAGAGTGCATCTTGTCTCCTTTTCTCTTTAGTTTGGTTGTTGATTATGTTATGCGAAATTCACTTCAAGGGAAAGATTTTGGCCTTAATTGGGCTGGAGATACGAAAATTTCTGATTTAGATTATGCTGATGATTTAGCCCTTTTGGCAAATGATGTTGATGAGATGAACTCTTTCATTCGAGCTGTTGATGAGACTGGTAGTAGAGTAGGTTTGGTTATAAACAGAGAGAAAACTAAAGTGATGAAAATTGGTCAGGCAGGTTGTAATTCAGTTAATCTGAATGGTTGCAGTCTTGAGCAAGTGTCACAGTTTAATTGCCTTGGGAGCTATGTAACTGATACTGGTGATGTGCGGCATGAGATTAACAGAGAATAGGTAATGCTGCCGGGACTTTTAAGAATCTATGGAGATTGTGGAGAAATAGGCGCATACCCTAAAGACTAAAATTAGACTGTATAATAGTTTGGCTCTTTCTAGGGTTAGTTATGGTAGTGAAACTTGGACGCTATGTAAACATGATAACAGGAAACTAGATGCTTTTGATTCTAGATGCTTACGCAGTATCTTGGGTATTAGGTGGTTTAACTTTGTAACTAATGATGAGGTTAGGCAAAGGAGTCGTCAACCTCCTTTAAGCAGCATATTGTGCAGAGAGAGACTCCGCTGGTTTGGCCATGTTGCCCGTATGGATAATTATAGATTGGCGAATAGGGTTATGAACAGTGTGCCTAAAGGCCTCAGAAAGAGGGGGAGACCTAGGATGCGGTGGGCAGACAATGTCAAACAGGACCTTGTTAGAATTGGTGTGCAGTGGCCGGATGCAGCAGATGTAGCTCAGGATAGACTTGCTTGGAGAACTAAATTGCACGGTCTGGTTGGACCTCCGTAGCCCATGGCTGCTTGAGGATGATGATGATGATGAGTTTAAGAATGTAGAGCGGCAGGTCTTCTCACACAGGGACGTACTAGAAGGGGGGGAGGAGTCCGGAATATCGTAATCCCCTCCCGGAAATCTTGTTGCCTTATATTAAATCTCAAAATTAAAATTGTCTACTTGCTTTGAAATCCAAAACAATTTGTCTTTGTATAATTATATAATTTCATTTTAGCCCCACATTTTATATCCGACACAGAAATTACATGAAAAAAACAACTATAAAATCTCTCTACAAAAATTAGATTAGAAAAAAAAAACAACTATAAAATCTCATTCCGTATAGAATATTATTTTAACCTTTCCTTTTCGGTGGAATATTTTAGTAACTGGAAAACCCTACTCGTCTTATTTTCAGATGCCCCCTCTTCCGAAGCTAAATACTCGGACCTCCCCAAAACAAAATTCTCCCCTCCTCTCGAAACTAAATCCTGAGCACGTGCCTGCTGTCACAGGTCCAGAGACGCGTAGGTCATTTTCAACTTTTGACACCGCTAGCCAAAATGAAAATCAAGTCATTATTATTATTTAAAATATTTGTAATTAAAATTTAGTAAAATCTGCATAAATGTTTTTAGCCCTCAAGCAGCTCCAAAAGGAGCTTGTTATTGTAATGTGAAGTAAAAAAGGTATGTAAGTGTAAGGAGAGATCTCAGTAGAAAGTCACCAGAAAAGAAACATCCGTGCCTTATCCCCCCCGGGGGGGGATCCGGAGAAGAAAGGTTTCTCAATTTCTAAAATATTCCACCGAACAAGAAAGGTTAAAAGGATATTCTGTATGGAATGAAATGAAATAATGTAGTTGTTTTTTAAATCTAATTTTAATGTCGGTCGTATACTATGGGGCTAATTATTTGGTATTTCAAAGCAGGCAGACAAGTTTGAGATTTCGTACAAGATGACCTGATTTTCGGGGAGGAGAGGTCCAGGACCCCCCCCCCCCCCCCCCTCCTCCTCTTCTTTCTTCTGAAAGGTCCTGGCGATCGGATCTGCCGTTGCTACATCGTAGGTTGGGTTGAGTTGTTTTACCTCTGAGCGGTACTTTCTTTGCACACAAATGGGCTAAATGGCCAGGTCACAAGGACCCCGAAGGCTCAGAGAAGATTGGGGGATGGGACACAATGAAACAGCTGTTAGGAGATAGATGTTAGCCTCCCGTCAAGGCCAACCAGCGTGTTCTTTAACGTGCACAGGGTATGGTTGTCCCGCACACGGAGCCACGGCTTAACGTCCCATCCGACGGACGACGACCTTTCCAAGCCCAGCGGTATCACTACTGACCTTAGACAAGGCGGTGAGTTTTGCGGAGATAAATCTCAATGCTGAGTTCGAACCTGCGAACTGCAGATTACGAGCCTGGTGCGCTACCGACTGAGCAACCCCCCCCCCCCACTCCCCTTCATCGTAGGAATGACTTGACCCATGATATATGGATCCCTTGCTAAATACAGGGTACATCGATGGGTTTGGACAGGTCGCCGTCCGTCGGATGGGACTGTAACCGTGCCTCGTGTGCGGGAGAGCCATATCCTGTGAACTTTAAAGATCAGTTGGATGGGCTTCACGGGAGACTACCATCTGTCTCCTAACAGCTGTCGAGTCCATCCCCTTTTATCAATGCTTCTCTAAACTCTCGGGGTTCTTGTGGCCTGGCCATTTAGCCCATTTCTATGCAAAGGAAGTACCGCTCAGAGGTAACACAACTCAACCTTGCTAAACAGTCCCTTCGGCTCTGTAAGATCAGATGTTCCCACTTTAGTATAATTTTCTTATTTATATTAATCACCCGATGGTGGTTGGGTGTTCTGTGTAAGCGGGGGGGGGGGGGGGGGGGGAATGATGGTTTTCGTGTTACTACATTAAGGTAACCTTGCGGTTAAACTATTAATTAAGATTCTGTTAATTTACATTCAGCTTATAGTCGTTTGTTAAAATTGTTAAGGCTTCAAGTGATTAATTTAGTGTTAGAACAGGTGATGGATAAGACCGTGTTTCGTCGCGTTTATCGTGTTATTTTGCGATTGATTGAACATTTTGCGATGTTCCGGGGAAAGTTTTAGAAAGGAGAGATTGGGATCTTAGATGCAGTATTCATCAGATTAGAGTAGGATTCGTCAACTTGCAATGCACGTAAATAAAACTGAAAATGTTTTCTATGGTCACTACAACGTTGTTGTTTTTTTTTTGCAAAAAAAAAAACAATTAAATTTAATCTGGATTTGTTACTTAAGTTGAAATTAGTGAAGCTATTACGTCTATGTTGCAAGTTTAAAATAAAAATAAATAGAATCTACGTGGTTTTTTCAAAGAGTTCTTCAGTGAGAAATTTTGAAGATCACTGATCCAGAAATCTAAAAGTATTCCATTTAAATTATGCTAATGTTTGTTTCATTTGGAAAGTGATGTTCGGAGATGAACTCTATCATTAAAGTCGTTGATGAGTTTCATGGTACAACAGGCTTTGATGATCAAGTATGTACAACAGGCATTGATGATCAAATATTTGCAACAGGCTGTGATGCTCAAATATGTGCAGCAGGCTCTGATGATCAAGTATGTACAACAGGCTTTGATGATCAAGTATGTACAACAGGCTTTGATGATCAAGTATGTGCAACAGGCTTTGATGATCAAGTATGTGCAACAGGCTTTGATGATCAAGTATGTACAACTGGCTTTGATGATCAAGTATGTACAACAGGCTTTGATGATCAAGTATGTACAACAGGCTTCGATGATCAAGTATGTATAACAGGCATTGATGATCAAATATTTGCAACAGGCTGTGATGCTCAAATATGTGCAACAGGCTCTGGTGATCAAGTATGTACAACAGGCTTTGATGATCAAGTATGTACAACAGGCTTCGATGATCAAGTATGTACAACAGGCTTGCAGATTAATTCCGAGCGAACTAAGATGTTGAAACCGATCCATTTCGTTAATTGTTTGGGTTGTTAGTAGTAGTTTGTAGTTGTAGTAGTTTAGTAAAGTTATCAAGAATTACATTTTGAAACTAGATGATGTGGAACCTTTTTCTTTTTGCATTAAAATTCTAGGCATAGATTTTTTTTTTGCACTTTTTGGATTACTAGAAATTTTATTCGCATTTTTATTTTGTTCCTGATTTATTTTTTTGTGTGTGTTTTCTTCAGTCTCACATCTGATGTTGACAATTTAAATTGTTTCTCTATGAAGATCTCACGAACGAATCTACTCTTTTGAGATGCCAAAATCTGCTTTTATCATCATCATCATCCTCAAGCAGCCATGGGCTACGGAAGTTCAACCAAACCGTACAATTTAGTTCTCCAAGCATATCTATCCTGAGTTACATCTGCTGCAGCTGGCCACTGCACACCAATTCTAATAAGGTCTTGTTTGACATTGTCTGCCCACCGCATCCTAGGCTTCCCCTCTCTTTCTGAGGCCTTTAGGCACACTGTTCATAACCCTATTCAGTGTTCTATAATTATCATTACGGGCAACATGACCAAACCAACGGAGTCTTTCTCTGCCCAATGTGCTATTTAAAGGAGATTATCGACTTCTTTTCCTAACCTCAGCATTACTTACAAAGTTGAACCACCTAATGCCCAAAATACTGCGTAAGCATCTAGAATCAAAAGCATCAAGTTTCCTGCTTTTATACTATTAACAATTATAGAAAATAAAAATACTACTACTACTAAATTAATTAAATTCGTAAAGTTGAATACATAATTTTTAGAAAATGTGTTATGCAAAATTCTTTATAAGAAATGTATAACTTGTCTATTCAATGGGAATAAATGTCTAATGTCTACTACCAGAATGAATGTTACAAATAACAGTGTAATGTAATAACAGTTACAATAAGAGTGCGCTGCTTATTATCATACAGATGCTATCTCCTTCCTCTGATTTTTCGGGGCAGGGGTGGCTCAGTCGGTAGCGCGCCAGGCTCGTAATCTGTAGTTCCCAGGTTCGAGTCACAGCTGGGTCAGCGTTGAGATTTATCTCCGCAAAAATTCCCCGCCCTGCCCACGGTCAGTAGGTGACACCGATGGGCTTGGAAAGGCCGCCGTCCGTCGGATGGGACGTTAAGTCGTGGCCCCGTGTGCGGGAGAGCTGTGCACGTTAAAGAACACGCTGGATGGCCTTGACCATCCAGCGTGTTCATGATGGTAGCCTCCATCTGTCTCCTAACGGCTGTTCCAGTGGGTCCCCAACCTTCTCTGAGCCTTCGGGGTCCATGTGACTTGGATATTTTAGCCCATGGTGTGCAAAAAAAGTGCCGCTCAGAGGTAAAACAACCAAACCCTGATTTTCGAATGACTTACATCAGCAATAAAACAATTTACTTTTTGAACCTCGCTGTGTTTGCCCTCTCAAACAAATCCTTATACCAGCTTTGAGAAGGCATTGTTAACACCGCTTCATTTTTGGCCCGCAAGAGAGAAAAATCGATACAGTTCACATTGTTGGATGGTTATGTAAAGATCGGTTGTGTCAAAAGTCAATTCCTGCCATTGTTACGCAAAGCTACTTCCTGCCTTTAACCATCGGAACGGACATTTGACTCGAGGCCTCGGCTTGTTCCAGCATCGTCCAGAAAGTGGTGTGATTCAGCTGTTTCAACAGGTAAGTAAACAAACCATTGCTGATCCCATAAGGATCTCTTTAAAATCAATATTAGTTTATTTTACTTTTCACGCAAGGAAACAGAATACTTGGTCCGGTGAAATTCACTTGTTCCCAAACAGGCAGGATTACTTTTCTAATAACTTTCTTCCCACTTTGGACACAAAACTACTTAATTAATATTCAAATATCATTCCGCTTTTCGTTCTCAAGAATTGTCCTCAGAAATAGAATTCATTGCTAAAGCGAATTTTTCTAAAAAATATTCACTTTTTTTTCTTACATTTAAGAGTTTTGCTTGGGTGGGTTGTTTTACCTATGTGCACTTTTTTTTGCCCACAATGGGCTAAATGACAGATTACAAGGACCCCCAAAGGCTCAGGGAAGGTTTAGGAGAGAGGACCCACTGCACGGCCGTTAGGAGACAGGCCACCTAAAGTGCTCTTTAACGTGCACAGACTCTCTCCTAGATAAGGGGCTACAGTTTAACGTCCCATCAGACGGACGGTGGCCTTTTCAACCCATCAGAATCGCCTTTCTCACATACGAAAGGTTTAGAAAAGAAAATACTTAACGCTGCAACTCGAATAAGAGCGATACCGACTGAGCCAAATTCCGCCTTAGTTATTCTTTGTCACCAACTGTTTTCTAACCATTTAAGCATTGAGAGCGAATTAACTTTTGCAAAATATATCAGAAGGTTTGAACACATTTAGTTAACCAATTTCATAAGAGTAAAAAAAAAATGTTCGAAAATGTAAATGTTTTCGAAAGATTTTCGAAAATGTAACTGTCTCATTAAGTTAAAGTGCTCTCTTTTAGCTTACTTGTTTACTTGGTTACTTAATTATGATTCATTTCTAGTACCTTTTGGGTTGTTTTACCTCAGAGGGAACGTTTTTGCATATAATGTGTTAAATGGGCAGGTTACAAGGACCCCGAGGGCTCAGAGAAGATTGGGGGAGGAACAGCTATTAGGAGACATATAGCAGCATCCCGTCTAGGCTATCCAGCCTGTTCTTTAACGTCCATGTGTGAGAGCCTGGCCCATGTCTCCCGCACATGGGCCAGGCTCGTAGTCTGCGTTCCCAGGTTCGAGTCCCAGTTCGGTCAGCGTTGAGCTCCGCAAAATTCCCCGCCCTGCCCACGGTCAGTAGGGGACACCGATGGGCTTGTAAAGGCCGCCGTCCGTCGGATGGGACGTTAAGCCGTGGCCCCGTGTGCGGGAGAGCCATACCCTGTGCACGTTAAAGAACACGCTGGATGGCCTTGACGGGAGGCTACCATCTGTCTCCCAACAGCAGTTCCAGTGGATCCCCTCCCCCAACCTTCTCTGAACCTTTGGGGTCCTTGTGACCTGGCCATTTAGCATATGGTGTGCAAAAAAGTGCCGCTCAGAGGTAAAACAACCCAACCCAAATCCCACACACGGAGCCACGACTTAACGTCCCATCCGACGGACGGTAGCCTTTCCAAGCCCATCGGTGCGGAGGTAGATCTCAACGCTGGCCCAGTTGGGACTTGAACCTGGGAATTGCAGATTGTGAAACCTGGTACGCTGCAGATTAACGCCCTCCCTACCTTTTGATATCATTGGAGATCCAAAAATTCCTAAGTACCCCAACCCTGAAGACCAGATAACCTTAATCTCGCCCTTTGGACGACTAACCACACACTATGTCTATCAAGAGGCAGCAAACGTTTAAAATACGTAAAGCCATACTTTGAAACTGTAAACATTTTTCTATAAATTGTTTTAGTAAAACAAATGTTTAACTGGTTTTTGCAGAAAAGAGGAAAACAATTTATCGGGAACAGAATGCAGACTGATACCGTAGTAATCATAATAAGAACAAAGATAACATTTTCTGATTGAAAATGGGAATAATTATAAATCAAAATCATTTAAAACGATACCTTTATTACAGAAAATATTCAATACTTCATTCATACGACCACCGACTCCTTCCGGTTTTCAGCAGTTCATCTGCATCTGGTGATTTTTTGTAACCTTAATTTTGAGACTGCTGAAGCAACTATGAAAGACGTACTAGCAGTCTTTATTATAGAGCCATTATTAATGCTAGTTAAGTTTACATATCTAACAAATAATAATGCGGAACAAATCACATTATTGAAAACATCTCCGAGTTGGTCAATATCTTTCCTCTGATAATATTCTTATTTTCATTGAAGCCGGGATTGGTGCCAAAAATTCCATCATCTTAACCTGCTATCGTTAAACTACAAATTATAACGATCAACAGAGTCAAAATTCTTACTAAAATTTAAACTTGTGGCTGATCGTGAACAGTTCCAGAACAACCATTCTATTTCCAAATAATATCTATTTTTCTTTAACTTTAGATATATCGTAATGATATATCTGTTATGGATATTTTCCGACTTTGAAAAACATGCTGATGGTAGAACGAAATGAAATAATTTATATTAAATTGTATTATAAATCGGGTGGTAGTTGCGATAAAACTTTCGCATTTCAATTTTCTTATGGTTTTCGTCCATCATTTCTTGGTTTTTCAGTTCTATATGTTTGTCAAATTGACCACTAGCAACATGCTACCTACCAAATAAAAGCCTGTTATATAGGAGGGTCGGGGATTTTAAAAATTCGCCCAATTTTATTTGCCCATTTAAATCTATATAACAAAAGGTGTCTGTTGTATCTTTGGCAGCCATAACTCATTGGGAATTCAACGTAGAGGCTGCAAATTTTCAGATAATGTTGCTAGCTGTGGTCCGGATTGCAATGCCAAATATCAAGTCAAACATCCAAAAGGGGAGCTTGCTAGAGGCAAAGATATGTACCGTGCTATTATTACGGAAAACGATAATCGCTGTCAAATCTATTGTTGCCATTTATTGCTCCCTAACTGTGAAAGTAAAGAGTTAAAATAAACATTTAAATCTGCTGACTTTGCCAGATTCTCCACATTTCCAAAAGCATTATTTAGGCGTTACATTGCAGTTAGGGACTTGATTTTCTAACCAAACATGGGGTAAGGTAGGGGGAATACGCCTACGAAATTGGGGACTTTTTGGTAAAGTACATCGGGAATAACAGAATGCCAAAATCTGACGAAATAATTATCTCGATCGTTTGCCACGGGCTCTGAGAGAGAGCGCCGAGTGAGCAATGACTTTTGCATCACCATTAAATTCCTCGTGTTCAAACTGTGTAAAATGTCGGAGGGACGGAAGAATACACAAAAGTGACCATTAGTGCAGGAAACAACAGAATATGCAGATTAAAAGTGAGACACGAGCTGTCACAATTTGTGTAGAAACGAAGCCACGGGCCAAGTGGAATCCTGATTTTTAAACCAATCACTGTGGCAAACAGGGGACGCTGTGAAGGAAATTTGGACCTTGCGGACGAATATCACGGGAGACATAGGGTGGCGAAATCTGTGTTAACGGAAATAAAGGAGATGACAATGCAGTTTCCTTGTAACAAAATTACGCGAAGGTTCTACAGCAGAGTTGGTAGTAGATAAATAAAGGTGTTTTATCGCTGGTCTTGTACCGATGAGAGCAAATTCTAATTCTTTTTTTAATTAAATCTTTCGGAAAATATTTCCATTAAATTCGCTCAAGAGAAAATAAATTCTGATTCATGCTTTAATGGATGCTTTTTAGCATCTGCATCCCTCTTTTTCCTTCCACACTTGCTGCCTATGTGTGGAGGGGTTTTCTCCTGGTTAGAGCAAAACACTCTGACATGGATGGTGCCTTGACGTGGCGTCAGAGCTTTTCACTAAACCATCCGGCAGACATCATTCCAATAGCATATCTATTAATTTTTGAGAACTTTCTATTATATGATTAATATATCGTTTAATCCACGCTTAATAAATGGTTTCAAAGTTAAAATATGAAAGAAATTCCCAATAACTACATATTGCTCTATTAATCTCTTTTATTACTTCATTAATATTTTATTTCCAATTAGATTTGTTGATGATAAAAACTTCCAAATACAGTAACCCTCGTAAGCGTGGTTACAGCTAATCCGCATGTCTTCTAATCCCGATTGGTGGACAGATTGCTGTGAGTTTACGGGTGTTTTTCTTATAGCGCATAATTTGTGCTCTGCTATTTAATTGAGCAAAAAGGTATTTTTTTTAAACTATGGATCTTAAGCATTTGAAGAACGGATAAAAAGAAATCAGGTTGCTTTAACTATCGTTAGCAAACTGAAAGTGAGAGAAGAACTTGAAAAAAAAAATTTAAATAAATTAAAAAATACCTATCTTCCTGTAATGCCCTAAAAAAGGAAACAAAATTCAAGCATATCGATGGTGCAATCAGTCACTGAATTCGTATTCACTGCAAAGGAAGATAGGGCACTGGCAATCTTTTTGAATAGGCGCCCTATATTCCTTTGAAGCGAATACGAAACTCAGTGACTGATTCCATCATCATATCATGTAGATTTATTTCCTACTATTTGGAGCACATACCAAAAGATATCAATTATATAAATATAATAAAAAAATTAAAAAATACACTGGTTTTCATAAATTAAAGGAAACTCAGAAAAATTACGATAAACAAAAAAACTATATAAATGATTTTAATGAAATTTGATAAAACATGAATAACAATGCTAGTTTGAGAACGGCATAAAATATTTCACACGAAATATTTTTCGTCAAAAAATAACACTTACAGAAACTTGTCCAAAAATGAGGTGTAAGATTGCAATGGCCAAATCTCTTTAATAAGGAGTGCGTGTATTCCTTACAGCAATGCAGGCACGACAGCGATGTTCCATGTTGTTTATGATGTTGTGAATCAGCTCATTAGGGAGTAACAGAAAGCTGTGTCTTAAAGCAGTAATAAGCTCCCCCTTTGTTTCTGGTGGTGGGTTGAGGGCAGCAATACATCTCCCTAGGGCATCCCACACATGTTCAATCGGATTTATGTCGGGAGATCGAACTGGCCATTCCATGCGCATATTGGTCTCCTCTTGAAGGTATTGTTCCACTAGTCGAGCTCTGAGTAGGCGAGCGTTATCATCTTATAAGATGAATGTTTTACCTATTGCACCAGCGTAAGGACGTACATCCAGGATGTCATCTCTATACCTCTGAGCATTGAGGTTCCTACTCGTGAACACATAGAGGTCTGTGCGTCCACCTAAAGAACTACCACTCCAAACACACACGCTACCTCCGCCGAAACTGTCTCTTTGACGGATGTTACTGGGATGATAGCTGTACCTCGTTCTCTCCATTTCAAATAATGTCTGGAATCACTCTGCAAGCAATATCTGGACTCATCTGTGAAGAGTATGAACCTCCATTGCTCTTCCAATTAACATGCATACATGCCCAATTCAACCTATCTCTCCTGTGACGATGTGAGGGGTATACAAATTACTGGCCTTCTAGCGTACAGACCTCCCTCACGGACCTCCATTGCTCTTCTGTCCAGTTAATATGCATGCATGCCCAATTCAACTTCTCCCTCCTGTGACGTGACGTGAGAGGTATTCAAATTATTGGTCTTCTAGCTTACAGACCTCCCATATGAAGCCTTCTGCGCACAGAAGACGCTAATACAACCCTCCCAGTGGCTGTTGCAAGAGAGGATTGTAACTGACAGGGAGTAGATGTCCTGCTCCTTCGTGCTATTAATCGCAAATATCGGTCTTTTACTGCAGTCGTAACTCTGGCCCTTCCTCGGCTAAACCTCTGAGACGTGGAATCTGTGCTAAGAAATTCATTTCACAGTCTATGGACGACAGAAGGACTCACATTCAGCCATCGTGCCATGTCTGATTGATTTTAGCCCGTTTCGAGCCGGCCAATAGCTCTCCACCGCAGTGCACTTGGCAAATGATGTTTCGAGGTCATTCCTACAAAATGGCTATTTCGAATTTCTTTACTCACATTTACCACACAAAATAACAATCCACTCGGCTATCCGATTACTCAAATTCACACAACTTATACTAATTTGCATACAATATGTTCACTCGGCATTACTTTGCTGGTTACATGAACAAATTTGGTGAGGATCACACAATGTTTTGGCGAATTATTGGGATTTTTCCCATTTTTCTTTAATTTATGGAAACCAGTGTGTGTGTGTATATATATATATTGTTACTATACACAGTCGTATCAGAATAACATGACCACCTACATAATAATGGGAATAACCACCCTTGGCCCGGATGACAGTACCGAGATGGCGTGGCATGGACGCAATGAGGCCCTGGAAGGTTGCCAGAGGCACATGTGCCCATTCGGATTCCAGCAGAACACAATGGTTCCGGAAATGACGTGGTTGTGGGTCCGCATGCCGTACCTGTCGATTGAAATGGTCCCACAAGTGTTCATGGGATTGAGGTCTGGCGATTTTGCCAGCCAAGGGAGAATACATCACTGTCGTGTTCCTGGAACCAGTCACGCACCACCTTAGCGACATAGCAGCGTGCATTGTCCTGTTGGTAAAGACCATCACCACCAAGGTAAACCTCCAACATGAAGGGATGCACTTGTTTGGAAATTAAAAATCCAGAGTAATGACAATCTTATAAAAAGAAAGCATTTCTCTAGTGTTTCCCTCAGCGTGTACCTTCTGCTTCGCGAATCCGAGGGTGGGGACCCCCTTCCTCGCTCAGCTCGTCACAGCATTGCCTTCTCTAAACTTCAACCGTTTCAAAACGTAAAGTATAGAACGATACGTCCTTCCACGGTTATTTCAAACATTACAAACAAACGTCAAGACATTCAATCAACACATTACAGCAGTAGGGAAGATTGAAACAGAAAGGGAGAAAGGATAGGAAAGCGAAAGAAAACCGTCCTAACTTCATTCACCCATTACAAGAGAGAACATAAAATACACTGTAAAAAACGTAAGCATTTAACGTAAGAACAAGCGCTCAGAGTCAGCGAAGAAACAAAATCCGGGTCAGCCCGATAGAGGGCGCCCATTGTATCTTCGCTGTGCCGGAATGAAAGGCAGCAGAGAGCAGCAGTCGATCAAACGAGAGAGGCCGGCTCCCGGCGCAGATCCAAGCCGATCATTGGCTTAGCGCTCCGAGAACCGGTCCCTCCCCCCGACCGCGCTTCGACAGCTTGGCGTCTGTGACGTGCGGTATGACCTGGTACCAGCAGTCCCAGGTCATACCAGGAAAACATCCCCCATACATCCACACTGCCACTGGCGACCTGTACTTAAACAAGAAGCGTGTCCGGGTGTTGGTTCTCATGTTTCTGACTCGTATCCGCCTGTCATTACTCTGGAGTAGAAACCTCGATTTGTCAGAGAAGGCAACCTTTTTCCACTCTTCCACTGTCCAATGAAATATTTTCTTTAATAAAATCCCATTTTGTAAAACAGATAGTAGCTATACTCAAGAAAAGAATTTTAATATTTTGAATATTCTACAATATTTAATGTATTATAATAAATTAAAATTTATGGCTCTATGCGAGATAACATGTTTTGTTTAATTATATTTTATAGAATTTTAGACATTTTCAATAAAAGTCATATCGAGTTTCTTAGTTGTATAAATTGTCAATAGATGGCAGCAGGCACTTCTCGTATCAACCATAAAAAAATTTACTATTAGAACAAACTGCAGACACCTATACATCGATATGCTCCAGAGAACACAAAACTGCAACATACATTGACTTACATGTTCGCAAGATGATTAAATGTATTAATTTACATATTAATTTTAAAAATTCTGCAAATTTACTCAAAATAAACATACAACTGTTTTTCCAGGTATCGTAAAATGTACTCCTGAACGAGATAAAACACTCATTGAATAACTTTAGGGTCAACTACCACTGTGCCAAACAGCCATGGCTGTTAGACATTTGGAAACACTGGTTAAATCGCAAAATACGTACCAATAGTAAGACAAACCACAGCTGCATTGGGCTAAAATGATTGCACTGCGCATGCGCAGATCGCCCCTTACAGTTTTTGTGTCTGCACATCAATTTGCCACGTTCAGCTTCGGTAAAATTCCGCAGAACCGCCGTTCTGCGTTCCACTTACGCTTTGTGCGAAGTTAGCCTTCTTCTCCTTAGACCTTCTTTGATTAGTATATACTCCGTTTCACCTAAGACCTGATTTCAACAGCTGTTTGCTTATTGGCTAAAGATCTTGTCACTACTTATAGGTGTATTTGTCCGCATAAGAAAATAAGTGTAGAGTTCTCGGATATATTGATTTTAACAATGCATGGTCAGGAAAAATAAATTTAATCTACTTTATTTTGTTGCAAGATGATGCACTTAAACGATAACACTTAATACTAACAATCAGAAGATTTATGAAATTGAGCATGAAATACGAAACTAAAATCAGCAACTCTCGATGAAGACGAGATGGCGTCCTTGGCTTATTTATGTGCAGTGAAAATGGAATAAACAACATAAATTGCTGACAATTACTTATATGTAAAGTTTCTAATCTAATGATGAAATGTGTGAAAACTCGATAAAGGAGCCTGAGTGGAATTTTTGAAAATATATGTGTCTCTACAAGAATATATTTGAAGTCGAATATTCTCGAAAGTGTGATCAATTTACCTTGACAGCCAATAGGAAAAAGGTTGGGTGCGTTAAAGAACACATTGGATGTCTTTGACGGGAGTCTACCATCTGAATTAAATTATATGCATAGGAATGATGAGGGTTGTTTCAAATAAGGATCCTGAGAATAATATTGTCAGATTGAAACAGTTCCCTCAACGATCAATAGATAAGAAATATAAAGTCTAGAAATATAAGTGCCATCTGGTGACTAAACTGAGAACTAAATGATTATCAGAAATGTAACGATATTTGGTAATTAACGAAATTTGAATTTAAGCTAAACACTTTACAACCTTGAGCACAAATTATTAACTAACTGATATAATCAGTTAAATACCGTATATAGAACATCATCGTTGGTAAATGAAATATCACGCCTCATCTTTCATCAAAATCTGACTACGCTGTTACTAATCAGTTGTGTAGTAGTCTTATCGCCAGCACGAACGGCTTTTTGTGACTTTGCTGCTTTTTTGACAGCTTTTCCCGATGGCTGTGGTGGCATTTCTATAGAAGAAAACTCCATTTCAGTAATTCCATAATGAAACAATGAAATGCCTTTCAGTTTTGGGGGGGAGCGACCCCCAACTATGATCGGCAAAGCATTGATCTAATTTCATCGTAACTCATACGTCTTGTGAACGTAACGTATAAAACGTACGTCAGTTTGACGGTTTTCACACACCATTTTTCCGTAAGAAAAAAAGTCAAGCTTCCCTGATGAATGGAAACACGCAGAAATTTCCATGATTCACAAATCAGGCCAAGATCCCGTGTTTCCACAAAACTACAGACCCATCAGACTGCTGTCCTGCCTTGCAAAATTATTTGAGAAAATTGTTCTAAATAGAATTGACACTTTTTTGGACAACACAAATGTTATTCAGCCAGAACAGTTTGGCTTTAGAAAATCTCACTCCACTGTCCATAAAACTCTGAGAGTGGTGGAAACAGTGTCAGAAGCACTGAATAAAAAAGAATCCTCTGCTCCTTGTGCTTTTGGATGTTGCCGAAGCATTGGACCGGATCTGAATAGATGGTCTCATTAAAAAACTTATTGACGTAAAATTCCCAGATGCGTTGATTCATCTCATTTCAGACTACCTCAGAAATAGAACTTTCAAAGTCAGGTTTGGAAGATCATTTTCTACTTTGAAACAGATCTTAGCTGGAGTGCCTCAGGGCCCAATACTGGGGACATTTATTTTAACATTTATCTATATGACATCCCAACCATGTGTAATGTGAAGTTGGCTCTTTACGCGGAGGTTACAGCTATGATTGCCTCATCACTGAACGTACATTTTGCTATTCGCCGATTGCAACAGTTGTTAACACTCTTTCAGATGTGGTGTACTAAATGGAGGATAAAACTAAACGCAACAAAAGCTCAGCCCTTCTTTCCATCAGGAAAAGTGCATATTCTCCCTCGTATCGAAATATTTGATACATATATTGACTGGTGCGACTCTGCAAAATATCTTGGGATTTTTTTGCACAAAACACTAAACTGGTCAAACCACATTAATGAAGTCATCACGAAAGCACAGTCGGTTAATTACCAACTAAACTCACTGTTATACGGAAAATCTGCACTGGCAATTGAAAAAAAATGCTTCTCTATAAATTTATTTTTAGACATATCCTACTGTACGCAGCACCTGTATGGGGATACAGCAGTGAGGACAAGATCAAGAAATTGCAAGTTTTTCAAAACCGCAACCTGAGATCAGTTCGGTGCCTACGTAATGGGAATGCCTGCAGATTTCAAGAGGCAGCAGCGCTAGTTACATTTTCCTCCGCTTGGCTCTTGCGATCCGCTGTTTTGCTTGTTACTTGCTTCATAGCAGTATAGGTTATTACGCTGTTTACCGCTTACTTCAAAATTGGATTCTGATACGAATTTGTTCATATGTGATTATTTACTATTCTGTCTACTTTCTGCTGGGGCGGGGGTGGCTCAGTCGGTAGCGCGCCAGGCTCGTAATCTGTAGTTCCCAGGTTCGAGACCCAGCTGGGTCAGCGTTGAGATTTATCTCCGCAAAATTCCCCGCCCTGCCCACGGTCAGTAGGGGACACCGATGGGCTTGGGGGGGGGGTGGCTCAGTCGGTAGCGCGCCAGGCTCGTAATCTGTAGTTCCCAGGTTCGAGTCCCAGCTGGGTCAGCGTTGAGATTTATCTCCGCAAAATTCCCCGCCCTGCCCACGGTCAGTAGGGGACACCGATGGGCTTGGAAAGGCCTCGTCCGTCGGATGGGACGTTAAGCCGTGGCCCCGTGTGAGGGAGAGCCATACCCTGTGCACGTTAAAGAACACGCTGGATGGCCTTGACGGGAGGCTGCCAACTGTCTCCCAACAGCTGTTCCAGTGGGTCCCCTCCCCCAACCTTCTCTGAGCCTTCGGGGTCCATGTGACCTGGCCATTTAGCCCATGGTGTGCAAAAAAGTGCCGCTCAGAGGTTAAACAACCCAACCCAAACAACCCAAAAGTCTACTTTCTGCTGTTTTTAACTAGAAGTCTGAACGATGATGCAGTATTGTGTGATGTTTTGCAGAAGCGAAACTCAGTTTCTATCGAATCTATTCCAAATTGGTTCTGCAAGACAGGTGGCTGCATCAATATGTCGGCAACGTAACGATGACATGAGTAATTGGAAAAAATTTCTGAGATCACTTTTGAATAAATAATATTTTGGAATCGCGGAAACCTTTGTAATATGGAACTAAGTTACACTGCCCTAACAAAATATTAGAGAATTTCTGTGTTATGTGAATGGGAATCTTACTATGAATTCAAGATTATAATTTTATCTATTTAAATCTCGATTTTCAACAACATTCGTCTAGTATTTAAGGATTCATTATTCCCATTTGTATCTCTGAGAAAGATTCTAGTTTATTGCACTTGATTTGCCATCTGTCTGATTCTTTACCATATGACTTCAACCAGATCGCTATAAACTTACAGTACTGTGTAAATTAGTTAGGACAATAGGAAAATGCAGTAACAAAGACACAACTAAAATATTTATTTGTTTAATAGTGTAGTTAATAATGAATGTGACCCCCCTTAGCTTTAATTACTTCTTTCACCCCCTCAACCATTGATGCCACTAGCTTTCCACACATCTCCTTCACTTCAGGGTCGCGGTACCACACTTTCATGACACTTTCTATCATTTTGGTTTTCGTCGTGCAATCCATCTTAGATATGCGTGCTTTAATCGGGTGAATTTCCTGGCCACTCCAATATCTTCAAATGTTGCTGGGTAAAGAAGCTCTTAGCAACTTAGAATTGTGGCATGGAGCCAGATCCTGTTGAAATACCCCATCACCGTTAGGAAACAGCTTCTGCAGTGTTGGGACCATTTTTGCCTCCAGAACGCCTATGTACTTTTTGCTGTCCATCATTCCTTCAATGGGGTGAAGCGTCTGTGGCCAGGAAGCTGTGAAACATCCCCAAAACATGACCTTTGGTGGGTCTTTGGGGGATTGCTGGATGTGGCCAGATCGAAGAAGTTCTCCAGGCTTCGCTTGTCCCAACTAATTCGCATAATACTGTACCATTAGCGTAAGGTTAGTTTACCGCGGAACGGTGCTGCCCTCATGTGCGCGCTTGCTAACACGGAGAATCGCAGAAATCGGCAGGCATTCCCATCACGTAGGCACCGCTCAGTTACTGCAGCACCAAGATATGTTCGCAAATCTATATTACACCGGGGAGGACGAGTAGGAATTAGGCTAGGTGCGGTTGAGCCGCGTTTGTTATCTGTGTAGTCAGGTTAACTTAGCTTTAAACCTAACTTTTAGGAACACATTCCACAGCTCTTTTCAGACTTAACGGTTAGATTAGAAAAGTTATATAGGGTTTTCTGGATCCAGGAAGAAACTGCTTCGGCTTAGGTCGTATTTTTTACTTTCTCTTTGCCGCCCATCCAAATGCATACCAGACTTTAAGCGAAAAACGGCTTTCTGTTAGAAGACGATAACCCTCGAGTTTCATGCAGTCCCCCACCACCAACCCCCGTATTACAAAAAAAACCTCCCCCAAAGTGAAGTAGCTCCCTGCAGTAGCAAAAATATCACTGTCATAGATAATAATAATGACATTTGTTCAGAACCCGCTATCATGATCCCAGATTCAGAAGAAGACCATATACTTAAAGAAAATACAATACGCATCATTAGCTGTAGTGAGGCAGATATCGCAGTCTGTGGCACAGCGAATCTTCGGAACGAAATAAAATTGATTTTTGACAAAAAAATTAAGACTAACTCGAAGAAAAATATTCTTATGGAACTGGAGACACAAAGAACCACTAACATTTGCAAGAATATCACGCATATCATGGAGCACAGAGTTATCCTAAGCTTCCCCAAAAAGCACATGTTTAACGAACAAAGCTAAAAGCATGAACTCTGACCAACGAATCACCACTATCTCCCAAGGTATCATTTTCACGTTTGCAGCCAAACCTAGACCCGATTTTATTAAAATAGATTATTTTTATTTCTAAGTTCAGAATCATTACTCGCTCCCTCTTCTGTGTTTCAGATTCGGACATTCTGCCATAGGCTGCCGCAGCAGAGTTCGCTGCAAAAAATGTAGTGGGGCTCACGCTTTCGAATACCGTAACTATCGAACCTCTAAATGCCCCAATTGTCACGGCAATCACTGCGCGACTTACGGAGGATGCGAAGCCAGATACTTGGCGAATAAAATCAGGAAAATTCAAATAGATAAAAACCTCTCATGGTCTCAAGCTGCGGCCAT
Organism: Ryuthela nishihirai; assembly: GCA_038380435.1. NCBI lineage: Eukaryota > Metazoa > Arthropoda > Arachnida > Araneae > Heptathelidae > Ryuthela > Ryuthela nishihirai. The sequence continues at coordinate 86,887 of JAWZYU010000559.1, forward strand.
CTACAGACGAAAGTATGGGAAAAAATCCGAAAATCAATATTCGGGGGGGGGGGGCAATTTTGAACGACCATCCTCCTCGAGATATTCTGCGCCTAAAACTAAAACACAGTTCGATAGGCCTATTTCTAGATTAAGGAACATACAAAATAGCCAAGAAATGGAATTCCCTTCATTTCATAGCAGCAACATAACCTCCAATTCAACTTCCAATATAGAAGAAGAATGCTTATCCATCTCATCCGCAGGATCAGATGTTTCGCTCACTGATGCAGAGAAATTGCACGTAATTGTAACCGAACTGCAACTCAGAATGCAAAACATCTTGCTCTCATTTATCGAAAGTCTCACCCAAGTTATAAATCACGTTTTAGCCAGAAATAAATCTACTCCCAACCCTGCCCAATCAGACACAGGATCTGATATTATTGCTGCGATCTCAGAAAAAAAAAATCACTCCTTCACCTTCCCTCCAAATATTTATTTGCTTATTATGGATAATTTTTCTAGCGAACTCTCTTCTGCAGTTCTTCAATGGAACTCTCGATCCTTACTTTCGAAATTATGTCCTCTTTCTGAAGTACTAAAACAGCACAACTTCGCCGCCTTGGCTATACAGGAATTGGTAAAAACTGAGTGTCAAAGAAAAATAAATATTCCTAATTTTATCCCTCATCCTCATCTCTTCAACAAATTTCCAAATTACAGCTGGAGCTGGGATCTTTATTCACAGAAATATCCCCCATAATAGGATATCACTCCTACAGATGAGACCAGAATAGAATATGTGGCAGTAAGATTTAACATATCAATATGTTCCTCTTCTATCCTTCTATAATCCACATTACTGTTAAATGTTTAGGTAAAATTTTAGAAGCATGCCCCATTTCCTTGGTTATTATTATTTTTCCATGGTAATTTTAGAAGCATGCCATTTCCTTTGTATTTTAGAAGCATGCCCCATTTCCTTGGTATTATTATATTTTTAAAGCATGCCCATTTCCTTCGTATTATTATTTCCTTGGTATTTTAGGGTATTATTCCCTTACCATTTCCTTATGATTTTCCTTGGTATCATTACCCCATTTCCTTGGTATGCGGCGATTTCAGTGCCCATAGCCCGACATGGGGTGACGACAGGCTGGATCCCAAAGGAACCATTATTGAACAATTCATCTCGAAATATAATCTGGTTCTTATGAACGACGGAAGTCACACCTATTTTAGGTCTCACTGCAGAACTACTGCTATCGATCTCATCTTGGCTTCGCCCGAAATTGCACATTTGTTTAATTGGAGACTACATCCCGACCAAGTCTTCAGCGATCACTCGCCCATCATTATTAACGAACAACTGATTAGTAACACACAAACTATACAACTGATTAGTAACAGCGTACTGAGATTTTGATGAGAGATGAGGAGTGACATTTCATTTACCAACGATGATAGTTTAGTTCTCAGTTAAGTCACCAGATGGCACTACGTATATACCAAATAAACAAAATATTTGTTTCATTTTTACCTCTTCTGTAATCATGCAGCCTATCAGTTTAGTATTTCATTATATGCTCTGCATTTAAATTATTTCATATATAATAGCGATTAGCAGGCTAGTGACTGTAATCACTAACAAACTCCGATCCAATTGATCAGAAAAAGATTGTTTAATGCACTTTGTTATTAATTAAAGTTCATAGGTTTTTTACTTTAATTTTGGGTTTCAGATGTTTTAGGAACATTACTAGATTTTATGTAACTGTCTGGTGAAATGGGAAAAAAAGGTTTGTTATCAGCGCCATCTATTGATCGTTGAGGCAACTGTTACAATTAGACAATATTATTCTTAGGATCCTTATTTGAAAGAACCCTCATCATTCCTAAGCATATGAATTTAATTCAGACCCTACTTGATAGAACTATCATCATTTCTAAGAATATATATATATTGAATTCAGATCATTTAGTTATTAAGTGATAAACATATTTTCCTAATTGACATAATTATAAAGTTTCAAAGAACAAAGCTACCGTTTTATTTATTAAATTATTTTGATAGAGTGAAATCCAGATTGAAAGTTTCTTGGGAGCTCAGATTTTTCATCAAAATGCGAGTTATTCTTTAAAAAAAACTGAGATTGCAATGGGGCTCTAATTAATAGAGGCAAAACCAAAATTATGGCTTTGGGGCAAGTAGGGTCCTTCAGTGTGGAATCACGTTAAATCCGCCTCAGAGCCCTTAAGACTCCTAGGTGTGCATATCAATTGGGAGGGATGCGATAAAAGCACATGGAAATTGGCTATAGCGAAAGCGGAGAAAACATGCGAACTTTGGGGGGATAGAGACCTTTCGATCTCTAAAAGGGCGGAAATTTTTAACGCGTTGATAATCCCAATTTTCACTTTTCTTGGAACTATGTATACCTCCCCCCCCCCCCCTTCTACGGTATACACGAAAATCACAAGAATCGCTGCTGGGTTTATCTGGGCATCCCAACACGAGTCTCTTAATAGAGGAATCCTCTATCAGCCGGTCGGGGTCGGCGGGCTCGATCTAAAGCATGTTAAAACTTGGATTCGTACCCTACAGTATGTTGACGTTATTCAAACGCTGAATATCCCATCCCACCCTGCGAGTGCATTTCTCTCATATTTTCTCGGCCCAGCCGCACGGAAATATGCTGAGAAATGTGCTTATAAGGGCCCGAAATGTAATACTGTAAATAGGAATTATGCATTTTTGTCGGACGTCAATACCACATTAGAAACTAAATATGTGTTAAATCATGATAAAAAATGCGACAAGAAATTAGTGTACTCTGCTTTGCTTCCGGTGGAAATACCGCAAATTGTGAACGAAAGACCGGATATTGAATGGAAAATTGCTTGGTCGAACTTGCAAATCAAACACGTGGAGGCCCATAAACAAGATTTCCTTTGGAAACGCTCACGACATCCTTTTCACACGAGATAAGGCGTGGGCAAGGGGAACGTCAAGATCTGACAAATGTGCCTTTTGCGCGTGTATCGAAACCACGAAACATTTATTCTATGACTGCAAATTCGCGCAAGAATTATGGCTAAAATTTCAAACGTGGTCAGGATTGCCAGCAATGTCAGCGGACACTGTATTATTCCATCATCCGCTGGCAATCAGCAAACAAAAAAAATATGTTATGGATATCTGCCTGACCGAGATTAAACACCAACTCTGGAGGGCCAGGCAAAGAAATTTTTGGAAAAGCAAAACAGAGACCACAGAAAAATTGCTATGGAAAACAAAATGTGAACTTCGCGATCGGTTGCAGCTGGATAAGAAGAGATTAACAGCAAAGCATGCCATGTACTTGTGGCGACCATGGGCTAAATTTGTTGGAGTGACTAAGGATCTTATTTGTAAAATTTTAGTAATTATTTGGCAATTCCCTAATCATCATTAGATTCAATTCATTGTTCAAATCAAAAGTTTAATTCTTAACAGGTTATTTTAAAATTATTGAAACTTATTTTTAACATTTAATGAAAGAATGTTTTTTTTTAATCAATACTACCATTAAGGTAAATACTAAAGTAAATTCGAATAAATAATCCTTAAATGTATTTTTCCGAACTATTGCTAATATTTAACTGTTCAGATACTAGTTATTTCAATACAATGTTATATAAAACTAAAATCTGATATAAATGTGTAAATATTTAATGTTAGAGTATATTAACCAGTGTTTCTTTTCCAGCCTTCAGTTCTTCTTTCCCTTCTCCCTTTCTCTTCAACCCCCCCCCCCCCCCCCCGCTCCCAATTCCTAGTCTTTTATGCTATGGTCAGCACTTACAAGCAGAAGGTCAAATCTCGCCATTGAAAGCCACGTTACCGTAATCTTCAGCCGGACCTACCCTTAGGCTCAGCATTCCTGGGCGAGGCAGGCTGCCAACTGACCTTAAGATATCACCTTTGGCACGCAGAGCCGAGACGAGCGCTTTTGCTGCTACCGACGAGGGTCTTTTCCTTTTTTTTTCCTCCTTTCTTTCTTCCACTTTCTTTGACTCTGATTCCTTCCTCACACAAGAAATAAATCCCTTTCCTTTAATTTATTTATCATCCGATGTCTCATGCTCATCTCTTTTTACCGATCTCCGAGATCACCCTACAATTATTTTTCAAGAATAACTGTGGTCACCAGACCCAGTGTGACTTGAACTGAACGGGGTCCTTGTCCGGTTTTTCGTGAAAGGAAAGGGGGCCGGGAGCCCTTTTTTATTTTATGCAGTTCCTGCGCAATGGCAGGAACCCGGATTTGAATCCCTCTCCTCTTAAGGGTGCTAAATGTTTTATGTTTTTTCTTTGGTTATGGGGAAAGGTTTGTATTTGTCTTTCTCTTGAAGCCCCACACGCATCTCAATTGTGCATGCTAGGAAGGGGGAAGGACGCCGTCAAATAAGACTTGGGAATATTCCCTAGCAAGCACATCCCATCCCAAACGCGTGTGGGGCAGTGAATACTGTGTGAAAGAGTGAAAGTTGTTTGAAAGATGTGTGTTTTTGAGGGACAGCTGGCAGAGAACATTTTGTTTTGCTGAGGCTGTCTCGCTGATCACATTAAATTAGTTTATCCTTATGCCCGACAGCTGAGTGTCTGAATCTTAGTTCGACGACACAAGGGATTAAGAAAAACTCAAGTGAAACTGATTTTAGATATAATTTGCTTTCGAGAGTTTTTCCTAATTACAAAGGAGGAGTGAATTTTTGTTATATCTTCTGCAATTGATTTTATTATTGCAAATATTTATGAACAGTGACCGTGACGCAATTACCGTTGTGTGTGTGTGTGCTGGAAGTTCAAAAATCGGAAATTTAATTTACATTTCTAGTCATCATCGATAGATGGCAGCACCTACCTTTCATCAAAAGCAGGTTAGGGTTTACCTTAAATGCCTTCACTCAAACAAAGGTTTATGTCACTGGTCTATATAATCAAATCACATTTCCTTCGTCAAGCTAACTCAGAATAAAATACTCTTATATATTTTAATTCAGGTGCCGAATAAATGTATTTCAAGAGTTATAACATGTAAAGTTCAGTTATGTAAGTTAAATTAAATTTTCTCTTTTATGAATTCGAACTGATTAAGTTTTTATTGCTTTGCAATATATATATATACCAGAATTTTTATTTCAGGTACGAAATGCAGTTTTCATTCCCTTCAATAATTGTTATATTCACATTAATAACCACATGATACACTGCCAAGGAGTGGTACTGCAAAGTAACGAAATTTAAGGTCTGTCACATACATTATCTTATAGGTGCTGCCATCTGACGGTCAATATATGAAACTTTCGAATTTCGGCCAGAGACAATTACTGGGGTCATGTTGATAAAAGTAGAAATCACTGGCTAAACTTATAGATTGTTTGGTTACAGAACAAAAGCGACTGGTTTCTAATACTAGTTGCAGAACTAGTATTAGAAACCAGTCGCTAGTTGTTTTTAAACTAGTTGCAGAACCAGCAATAAATTCCCGCCGACTAGAATATTTTTGTTCCTAATTTGAGTAACCATTTTTAGCAACTTTACTTCTTAACGTCAGGAAATTCTGCATGCCTCATTCTGTTTCTTTTTTCGTAGTCTAGCTTTTCCCACACCATTATTTGTTCTTTAAAATGGTCGACAGAGCACTACTAGAAATTCTGAATTCTTTGTCTTTCCTTTGTTCCACTACTTTCAACAGCTATGATCACTTTCGCTTCATCACTTAATATGGGGCGGGGGTGTCTCAGTCGGTAGCGCACCAGGCTCGTAATCTGTAGTTCCCAGGTTCGAGTCCCAGCTGGGTCAGCGTTGAGATTTATCTCCACAAAATTCCCCGCCCTGCCCGCTGTCAGTAGGGAACATCGATAGGGTTGGAAATACAATCGTCCGTCGGATGGGATGTTAAGCCGTGGTTCCGTGTGCGGGAGAGACATACCCTGTGCACGTTAAAGTAACACGCTGGATGGCCTTGACGGAAGGCTACCATCTGTCTCCCAACAGCTGTTCCAGTGGGTCCCCTCCCCCAACCTTCTCTGAGCCTTCGGGGTCCTTGTGACCTGCCCATTTAGCCCATGGTGGGCAAAAAAAGTGCCGCTCAGAGGTAAAACAACCCAACCATCACTTAATGACAGTGACGTTATTTTACGTTGCAATACTGTCAATCATGGCAAATATTTCAGACCTTCCCATCTTCAGTAACAAAACAAATTTTCATCAAAAAAACATCAGAAAGGGATTTTCTTTCAAACATTCTTCATAAAATTTCGAGTTAAAGAGAGAAAAAAATACAACAAATGCATAATGATTTGGTTGGTAATTAAAAAATTGAGTTAACGAGAAATTCGAGATATGGAGGTTCGAGTTATAACGAGGTTTTCGAGATATGGAGGTTCAAAATAACGATGTATCCGAGATACAGGGATTCGAGTTAACGAGGTATTCGAGATAGAGAGGTTCGATTTAACGAGGTATATGAGATATAGAGGTTCGAGTTAATGAGGCATTCGAGTAGAGAGGCTTGCTTTAACGTGGTATTTCAGATATAGAGGCACGAGTTAACGAGGTATTTGAGATATAAAGGATCGAGTTGACGAGAAATTCGATATGTATAGGTTGGAGTTAACGGACGTCGACTGTATAACTAACAGCCTCATGTCAGACGGCGATATCAAGTGGACTATTTCAGGAGAAATTCCTTAAAAAATGGTGAAAAATTCTCTCACTATATAATTGTAATTCAAAAAAATTTTTTTTTTCAAAATACACAAATAATATTTCACATACTTAGTTAACAAAATTTTTTAAACTATAATTGTATTAAACTATAATAACTGTAATATATACATATTTAAAAATAGATTTGTTTAATGTCCCACAACTACCAGTTTTAAATTAGTTTAAGTTTTAAGAGAAGCTAGCCTTCCCAAAATTTCGGTAGCTTTGCGCAGAGGCAGTGTCATAGCCGATCAGCGAGGGGCTTTTGCTGAAGATTGCAGTGGAGATTTTTTTGGCGGATGTTTTACGGTAAAGAGCGATAGCTGACAGTTCAAGTTGGTGAGTTATATTGCTTACAGTGATTAACGTTGCTGCGTTTTCGTATCTGCCTGTGCTAGAACTTTCGTTGACTCTCGTCTTCCTGGAGTTTTAAATACGATTTTAGTGATCAATTATGTCTTCTGCTAACAACTATCCGCTCACAGTGTTGTGCACCACCACTGGAGTATCCCAGTTACAGACACTGGGTGTAATAGGAGATAAGTTTGGTGATAAGAGCATGAAGGCCATGCAGGCTTGGAACGGGCACCAGCTCTACGTCACGATGACCTCTATGGATCTAATGAGCCAATTATTAGCGCTTGGAGAGCTGGATGTTGGGGGGAAAAAAGTCAACATCGAAAGAGCAGGCTCTAATATTGTTACGATAATGGTGCATAGAGTCCTTTTTGAGGTAGCCAACGAAGTCATCGCTGCCTCTCTAGCGCCATATGGAAAAATTATTTCCATTAATTATGAAACAAAAAAAGACGGCCGCTTTAAAGGCGCCTACACCGGTTCAAGAATCGTCGTAATGGACATGGCACGCACAGTGCCAAATACCATGACCATCGCACGTTGCTCCGCTATAATGGTGTATAACGGAGTTGTTATCACGTGTAAAAAGTGCTCGCTGCAAGGGCACTTCGCTGCTCAATGCACTGCCATTATGTGCAAAAACTGCAGAGCCAGCACTCATCTTGAGAAAGATTGTGTGTTGGCCTGCAAAAAATGCAGCAGAATTGGGCATACCATCAGCAATTGTGAAGTGCGATCATTCGCTGATGTGATTGCAAACAAGAAAGTAGGCCAAAAAGTGTCTCAGCCAATTAGTCAGCCGACAACGGAAGCAGCCGAAGTTACGGCCGAAACCGGCAATCCGCCACCTGTTACTGTGGAAACAGGCAAAGGCGCTGAAAAACCTGCAGTTACAGTGCCGATTGCAACCACCTCCACTGTAAAAGCCACCAAGAGCACTGATCTAAATAAATCACCAGCCATGGTGCCTCACCAGGTGGAGAAAAAAGGTGCTGTTGCCGCTGGGAAGAGAGGCAACGTAGCCGGGAAGACAACGACAGCGCCGGCGAAAAAGACTAAAACGGTTAAAAGTACCGTTGAACTGTCTTCGGCGTCGCCAAGGACAGATTTTCTGAAAGAATCGGCTAAGGAAGCTGCTCCTGTTAAAGCCGAGCATCTAGAGATGGACACTGAAGCCATACCTGCTTCTGTGCTTCTTGAAAGCACTTTACTAAACTCCACTGAATCCATAATGCTCTCGGATTCAGATGGAGATTGTACGAACCTGAGTGAGAGGTGATAGATTTTTCTTTTTTTGGTAGTACTGGGCCGTTTCTGTCTTTGTTTTTTGTTGGTGTTTTTTTTTGTCTGTTTGTGCTTTTCTCTCCTTGCGATGGGGCCGCTTCTTCGACTTGCCTCCTTAAATGTTCAAGGCGGAAGATCGCCAAAAAAGCAGAGCTGGATCCGAGGTTATTTAGTGGAAAATAACATCGACTTCCTCCTCTTACAAGAAACACATTTAGAGAGTGCCTGCTGGGCTAAAGAACTATTGAAAAAGGACAAACATCGCTCCTTCTTTTCCTTCGGATCTAGCAACGCCAGAGGTGTGGCAATTATTCTCGGACATGGAAAAAAATTTCATATATGCAAGTTTGAAAGTGATGTACATGGCCGAATTATGAAGATCATTGTGGCTTATGAAGGGTTTCGATTCTGTGTGGTAAACGTATATTGCCCCAACAGATCGAAGGAGAGAACTGAATTTTATAACAATTTGTCTTATTTTCTAACTGACTGTTATGATTGTCTGATATTGGCTGGAGATTTTAATTCAGTCGTGGATGTGGATCTGGACGTCTCGGGTGGATCCGCTGATCAGTGTGACAGCAGCAGATTACAGCTGGCTCGACTGGTGAGCGGATACCATCTGGAGGACGTCTGGAGACGCAAACACGATGATCAATTCGCAGCTACCTGGCAGTCGTCAGACGGCCAGATTAAGAGGCGAATTGATCGAATTTATGTCTCTAGCCAATTTCTATCTAATTGTGTTAATTTTAATATCGCTGACGTAAACAGCCAGAACTTTTACGTCAGCGACCATCGGATCGCCTCAGGAGAAATAATTATTCCTAGGGAGGATAGGAGGGGCAAGGGTTTGTGGAAAATGAACATTTCCCATTTGGAAAATGATAATTTGAAGCAATCCTTGACTGATATCATTGATTCAGACATCGCGTCAGCCGACTCATTCACCGGCTCCTGGTGGGAGGGGCTCAAGGGAAGGTTACGCGTTTTTTTACAAACAGAGGGAAGGCAACTCGCAAATGAGAAAAGGGAAAGATTACGTTTCCTGAGGAGTATTGCTTTGGGTCTTAACAGAGGAGGATGCCAAAGTACTGCTAATAACCTATTGGTGCAAGAAGTTAATAGTGAAATCAACAATATTTATATGTCAACAGGCCTTCAGGCAAAACAGGTTTCATTTAGAAAGCAAATAGAAATGGAGGAAAATTTCTCCTCTGCATTTGAACATTCGGCTCCCAAAAATTTGGAAGTCACCTCCATCACTTCCATTCGCGATGCTGTAGGGGGGAGGGATGTTTTTGGCACAGAAAACATTAAAAAAGTATTTGTTAAATTTTTTGCAAACCTGTTTTGCGAAGACCAGATCTGTGAAGATGATATGATAAAATGGATTGGCAATTGCCCACAAATCACTGACCATGAAAAAGAGATACTCGACGATCCTATTTCAACAACAGAAGTGGAGAAGGCAATCAGAAAAATGCGATCGGGAAGCGCCGCCGGCACTGATGGTTTCCCGATCGAGTTTTATAAAGCATTTGTAAGAACTCTGAGAGTTCCACTCGCAGAAGTATTTAACCAATTAATATCAGCTGGTGAAATGCCAATTAACATGAGAAGAGCAAAAATTGCACTTTTAGGTAAACGATCCGACAGAAATAATTTTTCTGTTAATGATTGGAGACCCATTTCTGTGTTAAACAGTGATTATAAAATTTTTGCAAAAGTTATCTCGATCAGATTGAGTAAAGTTCTTTCGGCACTCATTGGGCCTATGCAAACATGCTCGGTGGGGGGAAGGAAAATTAATCAAAATTTAAGTATTTTAGCAGATGCAATTGATTACGTAAAATTAAAACGTAACAAATGCTGTTTACTCTCTGTTGATCAAAACAAGGCTTTTGATAGAGTGTCACATAATTTCTTGTGGCACCTATTCAAAGCCCATAACTTTGGAAATAATTTTATAAACACTCTAAAGTGCTTATATTACCATATTGAAAGTGGTGTCAGTGTGAATGGGAGCATCTCTGACTTCTTCCGCGTCTCCAAAGGAGTAAGGCAGGGATGCCCTCTGTCGCCTTTGGTTTTTGTTCTGACTATTGAAACTTTAGCTAGGAAAATTCAGACCGACCGGCTCTTCCAGGGCATTCCTCTCCCTGGAAGGACCAGTGTCCAACTTAAATATGTCGCCTATGCAGACGACATAAATTTCTTTTTTGAGAATGAATATTCTCTAGGTAGATTTTTTAATATTTTCAAAATTTATTCAAAAGCCACAGGGGCGGAGCTTAATCTGGATAAGACAAGAGCTCTGACATGGGGCAATTGGAAAGAAGACACGTACAATATTATTGTGCCGCTTGATGAGCCTGTTAAAATACTTGGCGTTTATTTTGACAGGAAAGGATGCCATTACAAAACGTGGACCGAAGTGCTAAAAAAAGCAATGGAAAGTCAACAGATTTGGCTGGGAGTTGACTTATCGCTCGCCAACAGGGCTAAATTAGCCAATGCTATTTTGATTTCTAAATTTACTTTGATAGGCAGCGTCTTCAGACCTCCAACAAAATTTCTTTCGGATTTCACAAAAATTCTTTTTGACTTCATTTGGCAGGGCACGAAGGCAAAAGTCTCTCGATTTATGCTCTATCGCCCCTGTAATGAAGGAGGCCTGAATATTAAACATCCCGGTTCTTGGCAAAAGGCAGTTTCCCTGCGAGAGGCATTGTGTAATATTCCTAGTGTCGATCATCCAGGAGCTGCTTTCAGTAATTATTTGGGCTGGAAATTCTGCGAGCTGGGAAGCCGGGACGCAGAATATTGCGGCCCAAAAGCTGCTAAAATGTCCCATCGATATATAGGGCTGGCGGACGTGTACAGATTCTGCGAGAGACTGAGTAGCGGTACTTCGGTCAACGAAATGTCTCTGCGGGATCTGTATATGTCATTTCTGCCTCCCTGGGTGGCTCCCATTGCCCATCGGTTTCATAATATCGATTGGGCAAAAGCCTGGGATAATATTTATAAACCTGGTACCATTACTGAGTTCAGAGACATCAACTGGCTTGCGGCTCACAATGCCCTTCCGACCCGAGTAATTCTACATAGTAGAGTGGCCTTTATCACCGACAAATGCGAAATTTGTGGGATTGTCGAAGATATTGGCCATGTATTGTATCACTGCCCGTTTGCGGCAGCGGTTTGGAAGGACATATGTAATTGGATGAGAATCCAGAGCCTCACACTAGAAGAGGTTCTCTTTCACACTAATGGGACCAGAAACAATTATGTGAGGAACCTAGTTCTGGCCACAACAAAGGCATTTCTTTGGAAGGGCCGGTGCTATCGTCACTTTAATGTTTCATATTGGTCGCCCAGTACTACCTTTAATGTTATTTGTAAAGTTATTCAGAAGAGGAGACGCGCCGACAGAGGTTTCAAAAAGAACCCTCTGTTTTGGAAAATTTGGCGTGATTTTCTTTTTTTGTAGTATTTTTATTTTGTTTTCCCGCGGCCTGCGCGCCCGGTTTTTACCCTGTGGCCCTTTAGTGGACCCCAGTGGCTAATATGATTGTGTTTTTTATTGCTGGCTACGGCCAAAAAATTTGTTTATGTATTTAAAAACGCTTAGTTAACTCGCGCTTGCTCGTTGGCGCGAGCGAGCCGCGATTTTTTCTAAGTCCAGCTTGTCAAACACCTGCCTCTCGGTCGGAGGAGAGGGCTGACGTCACAAGGCGCCACTCGTCTCCGGCCGGCTGGGGGGAGGAGTCGACGCTCGGCACGCTGAGCCAATGATCGGGCTTGGATCTGTGCCGAGCGTCGCCTCCTCCTGTGTGACTGACGTTTGCTCTTTGCTGCCATTCACATGGCACAGCGGTATTGCGCAGGGCGCCCTCTATCGGGATGACCCGTATAGCGTAATGCTACTGATTTTGAGCGATTGTTTCCTGTGCGTTTGAGTGAGTGTTTTTATTTCAAGTGTTACCTTGTAATTGTCTCTCGTAATGTGTGAATGGATATAGGATTGCTATTCTATCTCTTTTCTTGTCCTTCTCACTTCCCTTCCAATCTCTCTTTCTTCTTGAAATGAGTTGATTGGTGTGTGAAATAACCGCTGAAGAGCTTACGTCTTTACGTTACGTTTTTTCAGCGGTTGAAGTTCTGAGAATGCAAAGTTAGGTCAAGCGGAGTGAGTCAAGGAGCCAAACTCTTTAGACTCACGAAGCATTTTAGACTTATCATGGCCATACTGAGAATTCTTGCTATTTTTATATAAATAGTGGGTTTTCGGATTTTAATTGCCAAACACAGGGAGCTTCCCCGGAGAGAGACTTTCCCATTGCACTGCGGGATGGTTGACCTCCGCCACTTTCGCAAACTGCGATAGATGGAGCGTGCAATTTTTGGTAGTGGGGACTGCGTTCGCGCAGACCCCATATATTTGAATAAAAGTAGAAAATTACGAAGCAATATGCAGCGATATTTTGAGCCAATATCATAAAATTGTCTTTCATTCAAGGCCAAGTATATTTCTTTCAATGACGTTTATTGGAGGAAATCTTCGATTTGTACCAAAGAATGTCCAAGGACGAAGAAGACAAGGTGGTTGAGTGACTGCAGCGCCCCCAAATCTTGGAATTTTCATGCATTAGATTGAAGCCATTGGTGAGAGATTGATTTACCTCTGAGCTTGTTTTTTTGCACGCACTGGGCTAAAACGACAGGTCACAACGACCGTAAGGAGTCAGAAGTTTGGGAAAGAAGATTCACTGGACAGCTAGTTATAAGGAGGCAGATAGAAGTTTTCCGTCAAGGCCATCCAGCGTATTCTTTAACGTGGTTCTCCCACCCAAAGAAGGTCTCCCTAGACACTCCATGTCCCACCAGTGGTACCGGCGCGTAAGGCATGAAATTATTTGCCGGTACGACGTACCGGTAAGACATTTTTCATTATTGGCTTAGTTAACGATTTCCTTTTCACTTTAACATTCCTTTTAAGAAAAACTCATCGGTTTTTAATTACATTACTACAATTTAACCTTTTAGATACCAAGCTATTTAGAAACCGGATACCTGAGATTCCATTTAAACTGACAGGGAGTGCTAGAGATTGAAGTAACGCTTTCTCTCTTTGAATGAGAGAGTAGGTACAGACAGCAGAACTATACAGACAAAGGCGACTCCAACCAAAGTCGTCTTTCAGGGAGTCGTATAAGAGTTCACGGACAATGCACGTTCCCATCCGCCGTAGCTGTCTGGGTTCGGTCTTAATCCCTACCGGAGGCAGAACTGGGAAAACGGGGTGGGAAATCAGAGAAAGGATATGAACTCACTTAGATGTTGAAATCCACTGCAAAGCAGCGTGTACTTGTGGTTTAAAATTTTCGTTTCAAAATATACATTTTTTATATTCTGCTGAATTGAAAATTCTAAACATTTCTGGGAATAACGGAAGGCAGTTTAATGAGGGCGATGGGCACATGCTTCCCGAAATTTAAGTAATGAGTTTGAAGGGGGGGGGGGGGGGGGGAATTTTTAATGTAAAATCATGGAAAAACAGATTTTTAAAAATTAGTTTTATCAATTAATCACCTTTCATTACGCTACTGGAGTAACCATAATAGAAAAACTAATACACGTTCTTTTAATTTTATTGTCCCACAGAAGTTAACACACCATGGCCGAGTGGTTAGCTACTGATCTAAGGGACCTGGGTTCGAGCCCCGGATAAGGCATGGATGTATGTATCGGTTTTCTGCTGAGGTCCTGTCATCCTCTCAGACCTTCTACTATGGCATATAAACTGGCAGGCTCCTCTCAGACCTCTGTGGCAAACAGCTGCTTGAGGAGGTATATACTATGATTTAATATAATGTAATGTACTATAAATAACTTCCTAGCCATTTCAAAAACATGGTGGTCTGTTTCGTCATCTCCTAAACATCTGCGAGCTCTAAACAGACATCTATTCAGAGTACACACACACACTCCTAAACCCTACGACTAACATTATATTTGGAAGATTTAAAAAAAGAATTTTGGCGTACATTAATTTAATTTTTCTTATTTGTATCTAATTATAAGCTTTAAGAAAAGAAAGTAAATATATTTATTTGCTCTAGATAACTTTATTTGAATATTAAATAAAAGGTATTACACCTCTATCGAATTTTTGCTTTCTCCCTCGTCGCTCCTCATAAGGTTAGCTTCAGGCCCTTCAAAAAATATTTTCCACCTGAAAGACTCAGTCGCCAATATACTACTGAGGAAAACGTTTTTTATTTCAGTGCAGTTAATTTGTTCATACAGTTTGAAGAGAAAACTTCCGATTGCTGTAAATTCTCTTTTTGCAAGTAACAATATTCCAACTGTTTTTTTTTGTTAATTTAAATGTTGTTTTTTTTTTGTTTATTTTGTTAATAATGAATGCTTTTGAAAAATCTCGGACTCTTAATACGTACCTGTAGTCTGAGATTTTCGACATCCAAAAAAGACCCATCCTCAAGGCAATTGCAATGATGAATCCTCCTCATATTTCATCAGTAGTTTATACTGAACTACTAATTTCGACTTTTATAATCAGTTTCATTTTCACTGAATTCAGCATATTGGCCCGCAGCATGTCAATATTGTCGTCTGTAAAAAAGAAGTTCAAAATAATGGAAAAAGCAGAAGGAATTCTCAAATAAGTGCAACGTAAAATCAATCAATCAATATAAGAAGTACATCTTCACATTTATCACTGAGTACAATCCGAAGAAAATAAAAAAATCTGGGGAAGAATCGAGGTTTGTAACTCGAAATAAAACCGATTTCATAGCGGCGTAATTTCAACACGAAGTTGTTTGTATCATTATATAATTATTTAAACTTTTATAAAAATGACAAACTTACAGATTAAAGGTAATTCCTGGTATCTTTTTTGAAGGGCGATTCGTGCAGCCGTAAGCTGAACAGGCTGCCATAATACAAATGTCGAAAAAAATTAAATTTTTATAGCGCAACACTTCGTTACTCACCTATACTACTGATCAATGTTTTGAATAGAACAGATAGGTAACTGGCGTACCCCTTGTATAGATAGATAAAACTATAGTTATAGTATAACAATGGCAATAAAATAAAACATATATATCAGTGGTTCTCAACCTTTTATGCTTCACGTACCCCCTGGAAATGTGTATGTAACTGGCGAACCCCTTGTATAGATAGATAAAACTATAGTTATAGTATAACAATGGCAATAAAATAAAACATATATATCAGTGGTTCTCAACCTTTTATGCTTCACGTACCCCCTGGAAATGTGTATGTAACTGGCGTACCCTTTGTATAGATAGATAAAATTATAGTTATAGTATAACAATGGCAATAAAATAAAACATATATATCAGTGGTTCTCAACCTTTTATGCTTCACGTACCCCCTGGAAATGTGTATGTAACTGGCGAACCACTTGTATAGATAGATAAAACTATAGTTATAGTATAACAATGGCAATAAAATAAAACATATATATCAGTGGTTCTCAACCTTTTATGCTTCACGTACCCCCTGGAAGTG
Source organism: Ryuthela nishihirai (assembly GCA_038380435.1). NCBI lineage: Eukaryota > Metazoa > Arthropoda > Arachnida > Araneae > Heptathelidae > Ryuthela > Ryuthela nishihirai. Next base: position 102,836 of record JAWZYU010000559.1, read on the forward strand.
TGTATGTAACTGGCGCACCCCTTGTATAGATAGATAAAACTATAGTTATAGTATAACAATGGCAATAAAATAAAACATCTATATCAGTGGTCCTCAACCTTTTATGCTTCACGTACCCCCTGGAAATGTGTATGTAACTGGCGTACCCTTTGTATAGATAGATAAAATTATAGTTATAGTATAACAATGGGAATAAAATAAAACTTATATATCAGTGGTTCTCAACCTTTTATGCTTCACGTACCCCCTGGAAATGTGTATGTAACTGGCGTACCCCTTATATAGATAGATAAAACTATAGTTATAGTATAACAATGGGAATAAAATAAAACATCTATATCAGTGGTTCTCAACCTTTTATGCTTTACGTACCCCCTGGAAATGTGTATGTAACTGGCGTACCCCTTGTATAGATAGATAAAACTATAGTTATAGTATAACAATGGGAAGAAAATAAAACATATATATCAGTGGTTCTCAACCTTTTATGCTTTACGTACCCCCTGGAAATGTGTATGTAACTGGCGTACCCCTTGTATAGATAGATAAAACTATAGTTATAGTATAACAATGGGAATAAAATAAAACATATATATCAGTGGTTCTCAACCTTTTATGCTTCACGTACCCCCTGGAAATGTGTATGTAACTGGCGTACCCCTTATATAGATAGATAAAACTATAGTTATAGTATAACAATGGGAATAAAATAAAACATCTATATCAGTGGTTCTCAACCTTTTATGCTTCACGTACCCCCTGGAAATGTGTATGTAACTGGCGTACCCCTTATATAGATAGATAAAACTATAGTTATAGTATAACAATGGGAATAAAATAAAACATCTATATCAGTGGTTCTCAACCTTTTATGCTTTACGTACCCCCTGGAAATATGTATGTAACTGGCGTACCCCTTATATAGATAGATAAAACTATAGTTATAGTATAACAATGGGAATAAAATAAAACATCTATATCAGTGGTTCTCAACCTTTTATGCTTTACGTACCCCCTGGAAATGTGTATGTAACTGGCGTACCCCTTGTATAGATAGATAAAACTATAGTTATAGTATAACAATGGGAATAAAATAAAACATATATATCAGTGGTTCTCAACCTTTTATGCTTCACGTACCCCCTGGAAATGTGTATGTAACTGGCGTACCCCTTATATAGATAGATAAAACTATAGTTATAGTATAACAATGGGAATAAAATAAAACATCTATATCAGTGGTCCTCAACCTTTTATGCTTCACGTACCCCCTGGAAATGTGTATGTAACTGGCGTACCCTTTGTATAGATAGATAAAATTATAGTTATAGTATAACAATGGGAATAAAATAAAACATATATATGTATAACATATATCTAGCGACTTTTCAGCTCTCCAAAAAGTACCACAAAAAATTTTACCGCGTACCCCACGTGAGATCCCCTGTTTTGGAGAATGCTCCTGGCTGCTGTCCGGGTTGCAATGCCAAATTCCAAGTCGATATTCCGGAAAGGGGGCCTTGCTAGAAGCAAAAATATTTACCGTGCTATTCCTACCGGAAATGATAATCGCTGTCAAATTTATTGTTACCATTTACAGCTTCTTAACTGTGAACGTAAAACTCATAATAACGTTTAGAAATGCTGTCGTTGCCAGATTCCCCACATTTCCAAAGGTAATATTATTTTATGGCGTCCCATTGCAGTTAGGGACCTGATTTTCTAACTCAACATGAGGTCAGGTAGGGGAAGCAAACATACGAAATTTGGGACAGTCCCGTCAAGTAAATCGGGATCCACGGAGTATCAAAATCTGTCGAAATTAAAATCTCGATATTTTGTGACGAAGCCACGTGTATGATAGGGCGCACTGACGTCAGAAACTGTATTGAATTCGTATTGAATCTGTGCTAAAGTGTTAAGAGAGTTGGGGGTGGGGGGGCAGAAGCCACAAAACTAATCTTTAATGCAGTGAAAGCAAGATATGCAGATTTAAAGTGAGACTTGGCCAGCGCCGGTTGAGATAGTAATCAATATTTAAACAAACAGCTTTTAGAAGGGATCTCTCCATAAGCAGCAATTATGAGGACATAAAATTAGTTTTCCTTTTCGTATTAGATAAGCTATTTTGACTTTCAAAGGTTTAGGGAAGGGGTAATGTGTGG
>JAWZYU010000560.1:0-105000 GCA_038380435.1 Ryuthela nishihirai
GCATATTGTTTAACGTGCACAGGGGAGCGCGGATGGTTCAGTCGGTTCAGCGCGCCAGTCTCGTAATCTGCAGTTCCCAGGTTCGAGTCCGAGCTGGGTCAGCTTTGAGATTTATCTCCGCAAAACTCCCCGCCCTGTCCACGGTCAGTAGGGAACACCGATGGGCTTGGAAAGGCCCCCGTATGCTGGAGAGCTATACCCTGTGCACGTTAAAGAACACGCTGGATGGCCTTGACGGGAGACTACCATCTGTCTCCCAACAGCTGTTCCAGAGGGTCGCCTCCACCAACCTTCTCTGAGCCTGCGGGGTCTCTATGTGACCTGGCCATTTAGCCCATTGTGTGCAAAAAAGTGCCGCTCAGAGGTAAAACAACCCAACCCAACCCAACAGCTGTTCTAGTGGGTCCCCTCCCCCAACCTTCTCTGAGCCTTCGGTCCATGTGACCTGGCCATTTAGCCCATTGTGTGCAAAAAAGTGCCACTCAGAGGTAAAACAACCCAATGTGCACAGAGTATGGCTCTCCCTTACACGGAGCCACGGCTTAACACCTCATCCGACGGAGGACAGCCTTTCCAAGCCACTACAGAAGGGAGGAGAGTGGAATTCGCCGTTTCAAAAATTATTCTTATTTTTTAATATTTGGAACATAAATTATAAGCTGTCACTCCATTTCAGGGGGAGGTTGGAATCACAAAATTTGATTCTTGCATCTCCTCATAGATTATTGTGACGTCATCTACGCGTAATTGGCAAAACAAAAATAACGAAGAAAAAAAATCAAGCAGTTGAATGTGGAAAGCGACATTGCCATAGAGATTTGTTACCCATCGATCATTGGCTTTTGTCCTTGTTGCCATGGTGATCATCAGCTTCAGCTTCGTGCTTGCGATGATTCTCTCCCTTCATCCGATGGTTGCTGAGGACCTCCAATGTCCAAACTAGAAACGAATGAACCCGATAACTAAAGAACGAAAGACGGAGCAATTCTGTTGCCATTCTTTCGCTTTCAGGGAGACGAAACGGAGATCTTGCCTGCAATAAAGAGAGTTTGGGAGCAAGTGCTTTCTTTCTTTCAATCCCGGAGTCATTTCATCGAAATTGGAAAACAAAAGCCAGGAAACAGGTAAGAGAATAGAGTAGCTAAACGTGAGCTAATAAGACTAGACTCGCCCAGCAGTTTTCTCCACAATAACGGAACACAGAAGGAGAAACCGCGCTTTAAGAGTTTTCTGTTGCTCTTTAGGAAAGAGACGTCACGGAGAAAGCAATCTCTGGTGTGTTTCATTTCTAGTTTGTCTCTAGCCATCCGCTGTGTGTCTCTAACTTTTCAATTACGATTCTCACTTTGGATGCACGGCCTCTGTGCCCGACTGTTTCCATGGGAACCGTCGTTGTTACACTGGAGATGCAGGTGGAGAAAGGCCGAGGTGACGTGGGAAAGAGAAAAGAGTTTTTTTTTTCTCTCTGTTTTTTATTCTTTTAACTGCAACAAGGTTTGTCGGTGAATTGACGCCCACTTTATAAGAGGAACAGGTTCAGTCTGGTTTTAATGGCGAGGCGGGAACGTGTACTGCTGATTATTTTAAGGTATTGGAAGGTTGGGTTGTTTTACCTCTGAGCGGCACTTTTTTGCACACAGTGGGCTAAATGGCCAGGTCACATGGGCCCCGAAGGCTCAGAGAAGGTTGGGGGAGGGGACCCACTGGAATAGCTGTTGGGAGACAGATGGTAGCCTCCCGTCAAGGCCATCCAGCGTGTTCTTTAACGTTGGGTTGTTTTACGTCTGAGCGGCACTTTTTTGCACACAATGGGCTAAATGGCCAGGTCACATGGACCTCGAAGGCTCAGAGAAGGTTGGGGGAGGGGACCCACTGGAATAGCTGTTGGGAGACAGATGGTAGCCTCCCGTCAAGGCCATCCAGCGTGTTCTTTAACGTTGGGTTGTTTTACCTCTGAGCGGCACTTTTTTGCACACAATGGGCTAAATGGCCAGGTCACGTGGACCTCGAAGGCTCAGAGAAGGTTTGGGGAGGGGGACCCACCGGAACAGCTGTTGGGAGACAGATGGTAGCCTCCCGTCAAGGCCATCCAGCGTGTTCTTTAACGTGCACAGGGTATGGCTCTCCCGCACACGGGGCCACGGCTTAACGTCCCATCCGACGGACGGCGGTCTTTTCAAGCCCATCGGTGTCCCCTACTGACCGTGGGCAGGGCGGGGAATTTTGCGGAGATAAATCTCAACGCTGACCCAGCTGGGACTCGAACCTGGGAACTACAGATTACGAGCCTGGCGCACTACCGACTGAGCCACCCCGCCCCAAGGTATTGGAAGGAGATATGAGGAAGTTTGAAAAGAAGGTGTTGGATTTCGTTTAATGAAAGGGTTCGATTAAGGCAATATGATGATAAAAATAATTTGCTGTTAAGTAGTCCCTCAGTATTTGAATGGAAACTCGTTGAATGTAATGGCAGAGAGGTTAGGGTTTTCGACTGCCAAACGAAGTTATACTGATAGGTCCTTTTCAAATTCTGTGGCAAATTGACTGGGTGGGAAGTAATTTATTATTTGACTGACCCAGCAGCCGAATGAATTTTTTTCTTCTCATGTACGTTATTTTCTTCAATTTAAAAAATGGTGCTATTTTACATCAGTTTATGGTTTAGTTTTTTACCTCTGAGCGGCACTATTTTTGCACACAATGGGCTAAATGGCCAGGTTACAAGGACCCCGAGAAGATTAGGAGTAGACCCACTGGACGACTATTAGGAGACAGATGGTAATCTCCGGCCAAAGCCATCTAGCGTGTTTACGTGCACAGTGCATGGTTCTCCTGCAGATAGGGGGCGGGGGTAACTCAGTCGGTAGCGCGCCAGGCTCGTAATCTGTAGTTCCCAGGTTCGAGTCCCAGCTGGGTCAGCGTTGAGATTTATCTCCGCATATTTCCCCTCCCTGCCCACGGTCAGTAGGGGACACCGATGGGCTTGGAAAGGCCGCCGTCCGTCGGATGGGATGTTAAGCCTTGGCCCCGTGTGCGGGAGAGCCATACCCTGTGCACGTTAAAGAACACGCTGGATGGCCTTGACGGGAGGCTACCATCTGTCTCCCAACAGCTGTTCAAGTGGGTCCCCTCCCCCAACCTTCTCTGAGCCTTCGGGGTCATTGTGACCTGGCCATTTAGCCCATGGTGTGCAAAAAAGTACCGCTCAGAAGTAAAACAACCCAACCCTGCAGATAGGGCAAAGGCTTTACGTTCCATCCGACGGACGGCGGCCTTTCCAAGCCATCGGTGTCCACTACTGGCCGAGATCAGGGTTGGGGAAGGAGGAGCGTTGCGGAGATAAATCTCAACGCTAGCCCAGGTGGGACTCGAACCGGTGAACTGCAGATTACGAACATGGATAGCTACCGACTGAGCCATTTCCGCCCCCACTTTAGGTGGAAAGTTACACTATATTCTGATGAAAAGTTACACTCAAAAAGCGAAATCTAACGCTAGAACACAAGGGTAAGGTAACATCATATTCTGGTGAATGGATGCATCCGAAAAGCGAAAGCTGACATCAGGAAAGGGATTAAAATAATATTGTAACACCAGAAATAATATGGGGCAGGGGTGGCTCAGTCGGTAGCGCGCCAAGCTCGTAATCTGTAGTTCCCAGGTTCGAGTCCCAGCTGAGTCAGCGTTGAGATTTATCTCCGCATATTCCCACGGTCAGTAGGGGACACCGATGGGCTTTTAAAAGCCACCGTCCGTCGGATTGGACGTTAAGCCGTGGTCCCGTGTGCGGGAGAGCCATACCCTGTGCACGTTAAAGAACACGCTGGATGGCCTTGACGGGAGGCTACCATCTGTCTCCCAACAGCTGTTCTAGTGGGTCCCTCCCCCAACCTTCTCTGAGCCTTCGGGGTCCATGTGACCTGGCCATTTAGCCCATGGTGTGCAAAAAAGTGCTGCTCAGAGGTAAAACAACCCAACCCAGAAATAATAATCATATTCGGGTCAAAGTTTAAGTCTTAAAATCGAGCCTTAACACCAACAGGTGTCAGGTTAATAGCTTTTACTTTATTTCCGTTTCTTAACATTCGGAACGAATGATATTTTTATACCATCATTTTTTTCAATATACAGATAATTCAATTTCAATATACAGATAATAATATATTTACAGATAATTCTTACATTTTATGTATTTTTTTTTAAATATTATTACAGAATAATGAAATCAAACACCAAATTCAAGAATAAGATTTTTCTTCAAGGCGGGTGTTAGCTTACACCATAATATGGTGTTAAATACGAAAATGGTGAGCCAGTAAACTGGTGTAACTTCAACTCTCTTTTTAGAGTGTTATTGTGGTTCCGTTTTCTTCAGAGATCTATATGTCGTGTTATGCTGACACATTGATGTCACACTTCCCATGAGAAGTAATTTATTCATTTTATGTAAAACACGTCTCTATATTTATCTCTCAATAATGTACAGTCGCTCAAAAAAAATATCCGAACGCTATGGTTGATCACAGAATTCAGAAAAAATATCTGGCAACGATTTTTTTTAGAAATTAGTGATCTGGCAACCTTCGTGTCAAGTGTCACGTGACACGAAGGTTGCCAGATCACAAATTTCTAAAAAAACATCGTTGCTAGATATTTTCCTGTATTCTGTAATCAACCATAGTGTTCGGATATTTTTTAATATATATAATGCGTATGAATATATAATGCAATGAATATGGAGCTTGTGCAGTTACCGTTCACAGCAAACTGGAGCGGTTGCGGTTAATGTTCACAGCACATTGGATCGTGTGAGCTCACAAAGACCTGGATCGTGTGGGCTCACTCACGAAAATATTGAGCGTGTACAGTTACCTTTCACAGCAAACTGGAGCGGTTGCGGTTAATGTTCACAGCACATTGGATCGTGTGAGCTCACAAAGACCTGGATCGTGTGGGCTCACTCAAGAAAATATTGAGCGTGTACAGTTACCTTTCACAGCAAACTGGAGCGGTTGCGGGTAATGTTCACAGCACATTGGATCGTGTGAGCTCACTCACGGAAATATTGAGCGTGTGCAGTTACCGTTCACAGCAAACTGGAGCGTGTGCAGTAACTGCACACGCTCCAGTTTGCTGTGAACGGTAACTGGAGCGTGTACAGTTGCTATACACGCTCCATATATTTTTCCTGAATTCTGTAATCACGTGACACGAAGGTTGCCAGATCACTAATTTCTAAACAAAATCGTTTGCCAGATATTTTTTCTGAATTCTGTAATCAACCATAGCGTTCGGATATTTTTTTTGAGCGACTGTACACAAAGTGGTAATCTCGCTTAAATATGATTTTCAATATTTTGACGATAAAAATATAATAAAAATAATGCCGCTTTCATAGAGCGAGGATATTCAGTGGATGGAGTGGTCTGAACCTGTAGAGCATGTGTGGGATGCAGCACTGGTAGTCATCAACCCCATTCAACAACCCTCCACAAGCTGCAAGTTTGCTATTCGGTAGAGTGATACCAGGCCTGTTGAATAGTCTGGTAAACAGTATGAGAAGTCGTCGCGATGCTTGTGCAACTGTTCGGAGTCAACATATTCCGTATAAACACTCCATTCTGTTGAAATAGGCTCCTCTTGCATTCATTAGCATATTATTATATTAGTTATAGACACTCTTGCATTCATTAGCATAACTCATGGAAATCATGTGATTCGTTTGCTCTATGCTTCACTGTTTATTGTGAGGTTGGGGTGGCTCAGTCGGTAGCGCGCCAGGCTCGTAATCTGTAGTTCCCAGGTTCGAGTCCCAGCTGGGTCAGCGTTGAGATTTATCTCCGCAAAAATTCCCCGCCCTGCCAACGGTCAGTAGGGGACACCAATGGGCTTGGAAAGGCCGCCGTCCGTCGGATGGGACGTTAAGCCGTGGCTCCGTGTGCGGGAGAGCCATACCCTGTGCACGTTAAAGAACACGCTGGATGGCCTTGACGGCAGGCTACCATCTATCTCCCAACAGCTGTTCCAGTGGGTCCCCTCGCCCAACCTTCTCTGAGCCTTCGGGGTCCATGTGACCTGGCCATTTAGCCCATGGTGTGCAAAAAAGTGCCGCTCAGAGGTAAAACAACCCAACCCACTGTTTATTGCAGCATATAACAATGCTTTGTCATTCCAATCTCGTAGCATTTCGTTGATGCATAATTTTTTTACCATTTTAATTTATATTCCATTTTGCGAGCAACAAGATCGCTTCTTTCACATATTCCCAATAGACTTTTTTTTTTCTTTTTTAGAGTGAATATCATCATTGAATTCTCAAATCAGTCGTTTTTAACATTATGTCAATAATTTGTTTTTTTACTCCTGTCAGTCATCAAAATGCAATAATGTTTGATCATGTTTCGGCATATCAAATACGAGACTTTATCCGCCATCCGCGTTAACATCAATCCTTTTATCCGTTGTCCTCGTTAAGATTAATCTTTTATCTTCCGAGAGCTTTTAAATGTGGATATCTGCGGATAAAGTTTAGGATATCCACGCAAGGTTCTAACTCTTGGATGGAACATAAATCGGACGTGATTTCATCAACAGCTCTTGTTTTCAATTGTTGAATGTACGATGTCTCGCTCGTTTTCAGTGTGACCTGTGATGAGGAATTTATGTCTGATGGAATTTATTTAAATCCTAAATCGAAAATAATATGCGGTAAACAAAATAATTTTTGATTAATGTAAGGCTTAAAAAATCATACAAGTCGAAATAACACACTTTTAGAAATCCGGCTTTCCCGAATAGAGACACAAGTGAGAAATGACGGACGCTCTTTATGTTTACAGAACGGTCATATTAGGAAAGATCGAAAGAGATTTGGGTTGTTGGGTTGTTTTACCTCTGAGCGGCACTTTTTTGCACACCATGGGCTAAATGGTCAGGTCACAAGGACCCCGAAGGCTCAGAGAAGGTTGGGGGAGGGGACCCACTGGAACAGCTGTTGGGAGACAGATGGTAGCCTCCCGTTAAGGCCATCCAGCGTGTTCTTTAACGTTGGATTGTTTTACCTCCGAGCGGCACTTTTTTGCACACCATGGGTTAAATGGGCAGGTCACAAGGACCCCGAAGGCTCAGAGAAGGTTGGGGGAGGGGACCCACTGGAACAGCTGTTGGGAGACAGATGGTAGCCTCCCGTCAAGGCCATCCAGCGTGTTCTTTAACGTGCACAGGGTATGGCTCTCCCGCACACGGGGCCATGGCTTAATATCCCATCCGACGGACGGCGGCCTTTACAAGCCCATCGGTGTCCCCTTCTGACCGTGGGCAGGGCGGGGAATTTTGCGGAGATAAATCTCAACGCTGACCCAGCCATGACTCGAACCTGGGAACTACAGATTACGAGCCTGGCGCGTTACCGACTGTGCCACCCCCGACCCATCAAAAGAGACATTAGCGGTCTTATATTAATAACTCTCTTGTTGTCACTTTTGTTGGACAAAGATATGTTTTTTGTACGACTTGTGCCCTAATAGAATGGAAAAATCACAATTTTTGAGTTGTGTTTCTTTTGAAGAGGCCGGATCGAACTAGACTTTAGATTGTAAACAAGTTACTGATTTTTTACTAAATTATCTAAAGTCTCATATTGATGATAAATTAAACGGTAAATGGAAATATTATGTTGTTTCCTAAATCTCTTAAAGATCTTGATAAATTCAAGGAACTGAAACAGATTCTAAATGTAGTGTATATATTCGCATTCCAGATAATAACTTTGAGTTAGGTATAATTACTGGAGTGAGCATTAATTTATCTGATGATTGCATATTGAATAATTTAAGATCTGCAAATTTCTTTAAAATCCGCAGAATGTTCAAGTTTTTACCTAATCAAGATGGTAATGCAGTACATAAGATTCCTTTTTACAGAATGGTGTTATATACTTCTGATGCCAAGTTGCCTAGTCATGTAAAGATTGGTTTTTTGAGATTTCCAGTAAAACTTTATAATCAACCGCCTATACTTTGCATTCATTGTTCGAGATTCGGACACAGTGCCAGGCTAAGGGGCAAAAGATCTAGCGGCAATCATGTTTACAAAAATTGCACTGCCAATTTCTTAATGTCCCAACTGCAATGGACCACATCCTTCCACATATTCAGGCTGTCCTACAAAGAAAACAGCTTGTCGTACTAAGCTAATACAGTCCGTCAAAAATATCAGTTAGTTTGCTGCCTTCAGATTAGCAAATAATCCTAAATTCAGATTGTTTCCTGAACATGAAAACCGAAAGCAAAACACACGTTCTTTTCAGTCAGACAAGGGGCGGGGGTGGCTCAGTCGGTAGCGCGCCAGACTCGTAATCTGTAGTTCCCAGGTTCGAGTCCCAGCTGGGTCAGCGTAGAGATTTATCTCCGCAAAATTCCCCGCCCTGCCCACGGTCAGTAGGGGACACCGATGGGCTTGGAAAAGCCGCCGTCCGTCGGATGGGACGTTAAGCCGTGGCTCCGTGTACGGGAGAGCCATACCCTGTGCACGTTAAAGAACACGCTGGATGGCCTTGACGGGGGGCTACCATCTGTCTCCCAACAGCTGTTCCAGTGGGTCCCCTCCCCCAACCTTCTCTGAGCCTTCGGGGTCCATGTGACCTGGCCATTTAGCCCATGGTGTGCAAAAATAGTGCCGCTCAGAGGTAAAACAACCCAAGCCAGTCAGACAATAATCAAGCACATCCAGCTAATTCAAGTTCGGTAATTACAACTAAAGATTCTGCTTCTTCTAAATATGCGTCACTCTCGGCAACACAAAAGAAAATATCGACATATTCTACAGGTGACTCTGTTAACATCTCAAAGGATAAAACGAGTGACATATCATATGCAAGCGTAGCACAAGCAAATTTAAAAAGTGCTAGATCTCAACTCTTCGATTTAAAAACCGATACCTTCATTCCATTGGAAAAACCGGATGATGCGATCCAGTTTCAGCATATTCTTCTCAAAATATAATGACAATGATTGTGCTTCTACTTAAATATATAGGGGCGGGGGTGGCTCAGTCGGTAGCGCGCCAGGCTCGTAATCTGTAGTTCCCAGGTTCGAGTCCCAGCTGGGTCAGCGTTGAGATTTATCTCCGCAAAATTTCTCGCCCTACCCACGGTCAGTAGGGGACACCGATGGGTTTGGAAAGGCCGCCGCCCGTCGGATGGGACGTTAAGCCGTGGTCCCGTGTGCGGGAGAGCCATACCCTGTGCACGTTAAAGAACACGCTGGATGGCCTTGACGGGAGGCTACCATCTGTCTCCCAACAGCTGTTCCAGTGGGTCCCCTCCCCCAACCTTCTCTGAGCCTTCGGGGTCCATGTGACCTGGCTATTTAGCCCATGGTGGGCAAAAAAGTGCCGCTCAGAGGTAAAACAACCCAACAACAACCCAACTTAAATATATCGTCCGTAATGAAGAAACACATAAAAACATTGCTTTCATACTCTGTACTTTAATTCAAGATCAATAAATCGTCTAACAAACTCAACATTGTTCAATGGAACTGTCGCAGTTTTTCGTCTAAAAAAGATTTGAAACTTATGAATAATAAAATGAACATTCATATCTTTGCATTACAAGAACCTGTGACTGACTTTATAAACTTTAAACCTTTTTTTTTATCATATATTCACAAAAACCCAGAAACTGCTAGAGGCTCTGCTCTTTTAATCAGGAGAGACATTCCTCATAAAGTCTTAAGTTTAGAATATATTCATCATCGCCTTAATATTGTAGCAGCTGAAATTTATTTAAAATATAAATCTTTTGCAATTATTTTCTTTTATAATCCTGGTGCAGTTATTGATCATATGATTTTACAAAATATTTATAAGCAAGTTAAACAGCCTGTTATATTTTTAGGTGATTTTAACTCTCATAACCCTGTATGGGGATCTTATAAGCTAAACAAAAATGGTACTGAATTTCTTAAGTTTATCAATAATAATGATTTAACATTTATGAATAATAAGTCAGCTACTTTTCATAATTTTAATTATAATATTAATTCTGTAATTGATTTGTCTTTAGTTACTTCTAGTTGGCTCCTACTATAAATTGGAAAATTGATTTTTCTCTATATGGAAATGATCACTATCCTATATATTTACAGGTTGAAGGCTTTCAAAATGATAAAAAAAAACTATTCACTTAAACAACTGGAATAAATTTTCTCATAAACTGCAAAATACTTATTCACCTATGAATATGATGGACTAAAATTATTTCATGGATTTCATACAAAATAATACAAAAGATTGTTTTAAAACTATAAAAAATAAAATTCCGAAATTAAACTCTAATTTCTGGTATCTGAATAGACTGGTGGCTATTCGTCGGAGAGCAAGGCCGAGAAATCAAGAAATTTCCAAGACATTCTTCGTTATAAAAGAATTGTAGCTCTTGTAAGGAAAAAATTAAAACAAAATTACAGAACCTCATGGTATGAGTTTTCCAGTCGGATAAATTCGCATTCTTCTCTTTCTAACATATGGCAAGTTTTTGATTCAATTTCTAAACCACAGAGTCAAATTTCCCCATGGAAACAAATTGTCATAGAAAAGCACATCCCTATTCATGAAACAGCTGAATTATTTGCTAAAAATGTTTCCTTTTTCTCTCCAGTGAAAACTACGATATCTGATATGGCTGTATTAAATGATGTAAATTCCTTTATAATTAATATTCCACCAGCAGAAATTATACTAGATATGGAATTTACCCTAAATGAATTAAATACTGCTATTTCAGAAACTAAGCCAAAATCAGCCAGCGGAGTGGATGGGATTAGCAACAAATTCTTAAAAGCCCTACCATCTGGATAACGAAATTTTTAGATGTGTTTAATAACATATGGATATCGCATAATTATCCCCAGTCTTGGACATTATCTAATATTCTTATTAAAACCTACAAAAAATTCCTACAGACATTAAATCATACAGGCCAGTTTCACTTACTTCAAATGTACTTAACGTCTTTGAAAGAATCTTACTTAAAAGAATGCAATGGTTTATAAGAAAAAAAAATATTCTATCTGAAAATGCACACGGCTTCCTTAACGGTAGATCCACCAAAGACTGTATACTGCATCTGACTGGTAATATCTGCTCTTCATTTCATACTAAAAAAGTCACAGCAGCAATATTTATACATTTAAAATCTCCTTTTGACACCATTTAGCATGAAGGATTACTCTACAAACTGAAACAAATTGGTCTTTCTGGAAACATCATTCATTTTTTAAAATTTTATTTAACTGAGAAATATTATCAAGTAAAGCTAGAAGATACCTATTCTCATAAATATAAATATGAATCTGGAAGAGTTCAAGGAGGAATTTTATCGCCTTTTCTATTTAACCTATATCTATATGATTTACCAGACTCTATATCACAAAATATAAATTATTCTATTTATGTAGATGATATTTCTATTTGGAATTCGGACAAAGACTTTTATAAAATTGAGAAAAATTTACAAACTGCCATCAATAATATTCGTTTATATTGTCTTAAATTGCATATAAAAATAAATATTGAGAAAACTTATGTGATGCCTTTTGTGATTCCCAGATCTGCTATTCCTAAATTAGATATTAAAATAAATAATAATATACTGCCAAATACTGATATTTATAAATTTCTAGGTGTCTATATAGACTCGAAATTAAATTGGAACAAACTAATAGATCACAGGTAACAGGTTATTCAACTTTGTCAAATATCTTGCCTCCACAAATTGGGGATCCTCCCCTACTTATCTTATTCAACTTTACTGCAATTTAATTAGACCAAAAATGGAATTTGGGATTGAACGTATTGCCGGCGATGCTGAAAATAAATTTAAAAAGCTCAGTATTATTCAAAATAAGTTCATCAGATTCGCTTTGGGCCTGATGAAAAGCTCTCCTAATCTAGCTTTAATTGCTGAAACCTCTATTTCACCTTTCCAGATCAGGGCGGGGTATGGCTCTCCGCACACGGATATTTACTACTTAATATTATTTACTACTTAATATTATTTCAAGACTTCATCTCAAGCACCATGATCATTTTCTAATCAATCTATTTAAAACTGAAAATGTTTTCACCCTGCAATTAATTTTGTGAAGGAAAAGGCTGCTTTTAATTATGTTCTTGATAAAAATAATAAAGGAGACATCATTAGTAACGAACCCACTTGGATATATCATTTGCCAACCATCTTCAAGGGGGGGACGGGGGGAGGCTCAATCGGTAGCGCGCCAAGCTCGTAATCTGTAGTTCCCAGGTTCGAGTCCCAGCTCGGTCAGCGTTGAGATTTATCTCCGCAAAATTCCCCGCCCTGCCCACGGTCAGTAGGGGACACCGATGGGCTTGGAAAGGCCGCCGTCCGTCGGATGGGACGTTAAGCCGTGGCCCCGTGTGCGGGAGAGCCATACCCTGTGCACGTTAAAGAACACGCTGGATGGCCTTGACGGGAGTCTACCATCTGTCTCTCAACAGCTGTTCCAGTGGGTCCCCACTCCCAACCTTCTCTGAGCCTTCGGGGTCCATGTGACCTGGCCATTTAGCCCATGGTGTGCAAAAAAGTGCCGCTCAGAGGTAAAACAACAACCCATCTTCAAGGATATTCCTCACATATCCACAAAAAAAAATACTAATATATCTATTTTGAAAACTTTAAGTGATTCATATATTCACAATTCCTATCAAGATTTTACGGCTATTTATAGAGATGGAGCAATTTTTCCCTGACTCATACATTGCCACAGCAGCTTTCTGTATACCTAAATTAAACATTTATAAAGCATTTAAATTTATAGAAGGATGTACTATTATACAAGCAGAACTTCTTTTAATTTATTCTTCTTTGGACACAAGAATAGCATATTTTAAATAATTTTGTTATTTTGACAGATTGCAGATCTGCTTTATATTCGATAGAAAAAACATTTTGGAAAATAAATATCCTAGTTCAATCTGTGATATATTACATTTATGTAATGATTTATATAAAATAGGAAAAATTATTAAAATTCAGAAAAATAATAGAATAGTAGAATTGAAGGTAAGGTTTTAGCTGACGCATGCCAAAAATGCAATCAACTTAACTGACACTACTGATATTCTTATATATGATATACAAATTAAAAATTATCTTAAGTCATCAGAAAAAATAGAACTGAACAATTACTTTAAAGTTCAGAGTTCTGTTAAACATCATTTTAGACATCAACTTGATCAAAATATATGTTCATCGCTAAAAAATAAAATGTCTAGAAAGAATTTTTGTAAAATATTAAGATTTAGAACTGATACTACAAAGTTAAAGAGCTACTTATACAAGATAAAGAAATCAGATAGCAAAAATTGTATTTTCTGTAACTGTGGAGAAACTATTTCACATATTTTATTGAACTGTTCACATTATGACAAAGAACGCCAAATTTATTTTTCATCAATTATCTCAACTAGGAACAAATCAGTTTACAAGATATGTTGAATTTTTCAGTAATTGACGTCAAAAATGCAAGCTACAATTTTCTTATTAACTTCCTGCTCGCGACTGATATGTGATATCTTTAATTAATTTTATGAGCTCCAAACCTAGGGCTTATATCTCGAAGTCTAAAATAGTGCCTGATTGGAAATAGCAAAAGTTAAAATACATAAACCCCAAAGGGACCACAAGGGCAAAACAAATTTGCTAAAAAAGCACAACTAAAAGTAAAACAAGCGAGAGTCAAAATCACCAAAATCTTTGGACGATTGAATTGGTCCAAAACCAAGGATCATAATAGATCAAGTATCTTTAGTCCGGTCACTTATCCATCCAAGACAGAAGCAACAAAATCTGAGACAGAAACAATCTGAGACACAAGCAACAAAATCTGAGACAGAAGCAATCTGAGACACAAGCAACAAAATCTGAGACAGAAGCAATCTGAGACAGAAGCAACAAAATCTGAGACAGAAGCAATCTGAGACAGAAGCAACAAAATCTGAGACAGAAGCAATCTGAGACACAAGCAACAAAATCTGAGACAGAAGCAATCTGAGACACAAGCAACAAAATCTGAGACAGAAGCAATCTGAGACACAAGCAACAAAATCTGAGACAGAAGCAACAAAATCTACTGAGATTCTCTCAGTCTAATCCTTAGCCATCTCAAATTTAAAACAAAATATTTTAACTTTGAGCAATATATTACCCAAATTCAATTTACTGAAGAATTCCAGGATATTTTTAAACTTGCTCGCGACATCTTTGTTTAACAGGATATAACCGGATTTCTTCTGCAACAATAGAAAGCACGACCAATCAGATTTCAGTTTCTATGGTTACACTTATTAAATTCAATTTTTCTACTTGAATGTTCTGTAACGGAAATTTGTTCCTCCACAGTCTGACTTTGATAGTGAATACATATAATATGTATACATTAATTAGTACATTATTAAATATATCATTATTACTCAGATCTTTATTTTCAAACCTTAAACTATTATTTACTAATTTTACTATTAAACATAAAAACTATTAAATTTTATAACTATAACACTTCATAATAATGACAATTAATATATTTGATTGTAATACGCATTTAAAATATTCTCTTGTTTTTTCTTATACTTTTTGTATTTTTTTTAGTGAACTGGTGTAGAAGGACCTGGCCCTCCAACGTCATCATGGTTGTTAGGTGTATGAATAAATAAATAAATAATAGAGGGCTTTTGTGTGATCATAATGTGATTATTTGCTTAAAAAGAATATAGTTTTTTTAATAAAGTTTTATCAAACCAAAAATATCATTCCCGGTTTCAATGGGATTATCTGCTAGTAATAAATAACCAACTAGAATGGAAATTGACTGGACAGAATGTGAGAATAGAAAATTTGTAATAATTCATAAAACACGAAACGTAATCAGAATTAAAGTGGAAAACAGGCTTTTAGAACTAGAAAAAAAATTAGGGATTCTATATTTATTTTCAAGATTATATTTTAATCTTCCCAAAGCGTAAAATGGGCGGGAGTGACTCAGTCGGTAGCGCGCCAGGCTCGCAATCTGTAGTTCCCAGGTTCGAGTCCCAGCTGGGTCAGCGTTGAGATTTATCTCCGCAAAATTCCCTGCCCTGCCCACGGTCAGTAGGGGACACCGATGGGCTTGGAAAGGTCGCCGTCCGTCGGATGGGACGTTAAGCCGTGACCCCGTGTGTGGGAGAGCCATACCCTGTGCACGTTAAAGAACACGCTGGATGCCCTTGACGGGAGACTACCATCTGTCTCCCAACAGCTGTTCCAGTGGGTCCCCTGCCCCAACCTTCTCTGAGCCTACGGGGTCCATGTTACCTGGCCATTTAGCCCATGGTGTGCAAAAAAGTGCCACTCAGAGGTAAAACAACCCAACCCAAATCCCAAAGCATAACAACATGGACAAACGAAATCTGTTTCATTTGCTAACGAACGAAGTCTGGTGAAATTGTGACAAATGAAATGAC
Source organism: Ryuthela nishihirai (assembly GCA_038380435.1). NCBI lineage: Eukaryota > Metazoa > Arthropoda > Arachnida > Araneae > Heptathelidae > Ryuthela > Ryuthela nishihirai. The sequence goes on from JAWZYU010000560.1 coordinate 15,523, forward strand.
AAGTGATCATTGTCGACGATGACTAGAATGATTGCGCGTTTGCCACTCGGATGCGAAATTGCTCTCGATGAACGTGAAGTGTGGAGAATCTGCTCGTGTCAAGATGGGATGCCCATCAGCCTCACGTGCACTTAAAGCCGGTTGACAGCCGTCATAGGCCATTGGAGTCATTGGGTTGCTCCGTACGATCACAGTAGCATCTTTCGAAGCATCGTCGCTCTTCAGCCTCCGCGAAGAGGAGGAGTAAGAGCAAGGATCGATGGAAACAGGAGCGCCCAAAGGCATCGGAAGAGAACGGCGAGAGTCGACCGCGTCGAACGATTCGAGTTCTAAACTTCATTTGCAACTTTTGTCTGTTAGCGTATTTGCCACATTCTGACTTGTAAGTAGAATGTCAGTAAGAACATTTCTGAAACAAGAATCTCAGAAGTGTGAATCTTAATCGGTCTGTGGTTTTAATTCATTGATCTAAAATTAATTCTGGATTTTGATTTCAGTTCGTAGTCCAGTAAGACAAGATTTGTGTTAGCATTAAGCTAAAATAGAAAGACTGAACAGTAAAAGACAATGCAGTGAAATGCAGGCAGAGAAAGCGATGTAGGCTCTCCAGAATGCGAGTTGGGTTGTTTTACCTCTGAGCGGCACTTTTTTGCACACCATGGGTTAAATGGCCAGGTCACATGGACCCCGAAGGCTCTGAGAAGGTTGGGGGAGGGGACCCACTGGAACAGCTGTTGGGAGACAGATGGTAGCCTCCCGTCAAGGCCATCCAGCGTGTTCTTTAACGTGCACAGGGTATGGCTCTCCCGCACACGAAGCCACGGCTTAACGTCCCATCCGACGGACGGCGGCCTTTCCAAGCCCATCGGTGTCCCCTACTGACCGTGGGCAGGGCAGGGAATTGCGGAGATAAATCTCAACGCTGACCCAGCTGGGACTCGAACCTGGGAACTACAGATTACGAGTCTGGCGCGCTACCGACTGAGCCATCCCCGCCCCCATAGCTAGTGAACGGACAAGACGACGTTAGTTTGAAAATTTTCGATCATGCAACATCAGCATTTAAAATAAGTCACGTGGTCGACCTGAATATGCGATTGATAACGATCGATTGAAGGCTGTTAATTGAATCAGACACACGGCAAACTGTACGAGACATTTCACGCGAATTGGGCATGCATTATTCAACAGTTTCCCAGCACCTGAAAGCCATTGGGAAAATTAAGAGGTTGGATAAATGTATTCCGCATGAATTAACGGACACTCGAGGCACATCGAGTTGAAGTGTACACTTCCCTTATACATGAAACCGAAGGGATCCGTTTTTACATAGAATTGTAACGTACGATGACAAAATGGATCCTTTACGGAATCTGCTCAATGGCTGGACGTCACAGAAGCACCCAAACACATGCCCAGACCTAATCTTCACCCGAAGAAGATTAGGTTGGGTTGGGTTGTTTTACCTCTGAGGGCACTTTTTTGCACACCATGGGCTAAATGGCCAGGTCACATGGACCCCGAAGGCTCAGAGAAGGTTGGGGGAGGGGACCCACTGGAACAGCTGTTGGGAGACAGATGGTAGCCTCCCGTCAAGGCCATCCAGCGTGTTCTTTAACGTGCACAGAGTATGGCTCTCCCGCACACGGGGCCACGGCTTAACGTCCCATCCGACGGACGGCGGCCTTTCCAAGCCCATCGGTATCCCCTACTGACCGTGGACAGGGCGGGGAATTTTACGGAGATAAATCTCAACGCTGACCCAGCTGGACTCGAACCTGGGAACTACAGATTACGAGCCTGGCGCGCTACCGACTGAGACCCCCCCCCCGCCCCCGAAGAAGATTATTGTGACCGTTTGGTGGTCTGCAGCCGGTGTTATCCATTATTCATTTCTAGAACGGGTGGAACAATAAATGAAGATAAATATTGTGCAGAACTCCAAAAAAATGCATGACAAATTATGTAACAAGCAGCCTGCATTAGATATGACGTCCTACTGCTGCATGTTAAACGCTCGACCTCACATCTCATAAATAATGGTGCGGAAACTCCATCATTTACAATATTAGACCCTCGCTGATCCAGAATATTCACCAGACTTATATCCAACTGACTACCACATCTTCAAGCATCTCAACCACTTCTTAGTGGGGAAACATTCAGCAGTTCAAAACGCCTTCGAAGAATAATCATCGCTTCCAGGAACCAGGCTTTTTTTTTTACCAACTGCTTTGGTTGTTTTATCTCTAAGCGGCATTTTTTTTTTGCACAACATGGGATAAATGGCCAGGTCACATAGACCCCGAAGACTCAGAGAAGGTTGAGGGAGGGGACCCACTGGAATAGCTGTTGGGAGATAGATGGTAAAGAACACGTCAAGGCCATCCAGTGTGTTCTTTAACGTGCACAGGGTATGACTCCCCTGCACACGGAGTCACGGCTTAACGTCCATCTGACGGACGGCGGCCTTTCCAAGCCCATCGGTGTCCCCTACTGACCGTGTGCAGGGCGGAGAATTTTGCGGAGATAAATCTCAACGCTGACTCAGCTGGGACTCGAACCTTGGAACTACAGATTGCGAGCCAGGATCGCTACCGACTGAGCCAGCCCCGCCCCTTTTCCAATAGCATATATGAGCTTGTTTCGCACTTGCAGAAGCGTATTGAATCTATTGGTGGGCAATTTCATGAAGTAAAGTTATTTTAACAAAGTTATAGCTGTTCAATATTTCATTAAAAATTCAGCCATTTCATTTGCAGCAACTTAATATATTATTTCTGAAGCAGCTGCTTGGTACAGAGGTCTGACAGGAGCCTGTCAGTAAAATACGTCATAGAAAACATCTGTAAGTAAGGCAAGATCTCAGCAGTAGGACAACGCAAGAAAGAAAACATCCGTGACTTATCCGGGGATCCAACTCAGATCCTTGTGAACAGAAGCAAAGCACATTAACCACTTATTGTACATTCTAAATGTTGTGTCTCATTACAATCCGGGACTTGGGCGATTCAGGCGGTAGGTAGCGCACCAAACTCGTAATCTGTAGTTCCCAGTTTCAAATCCTGTCTTATAAAGCTGAAGAAATAACTTAAGGAATGAAAGCTACGATTAAAAACAACAGTGCTGTAACTGAAACAGTGGGGCTGGGGTGGCTCAGTCGGTAGCGCGCCAGGCTCGTAATATGTAGTTCCCAGGTTCGAGTCCCAGCTGGGTCAGCGTTGAGATTTATCTCCGCAAAATTCCCCGCCCTGCCCACGGTCAGTAGGGGACACCGATGGGCTTGGAAAGGCCACCGTCCGTCGGATGGGACGTTAAGTCGTGGCCCTGTGTGCGGGAGAGCCATACCCTGTGCACGTTAAAGAATACGCTGGATGGCCTTGACGGGAGGCTACCATCTGTCTCCCAACAGCTGTTCCAGTGGGTCCTCTCCCCCAACCTTCTCTGAGCCTTCGGGGTCCATGTGACCTGGCCATTTAGCCCACGGTGTGCAAAAAAGTGCCGCTCAGAGGTAAAACAACCCAACGTTAAAGAACACGCTGGATGGTCTTGACGGGAGGTTACCATCTGTCTCCCAATAGCTGTTCCAGTGGGTCCCCTCCCCCAACCTTTTCTGAGGCTTCGGGGTCCATGTGACCTGGCCATTTAGCCCATGGTGTGCAAAAAAGTGCCGCTCAGAGTTAAAACAACCCAACCCAATAATGCTAAATATATGTAATTGTTCACTTATGCATAAAACTATGTTTATATAAAATACTATGTTATGTATAAAAATAATGCTACTTATGAATAATTTACAGAAGAACAACAAAGGTCCAAGTATAGATCTGTCTGTTGATGATAATGAGTGCTGCTGCTGGTGGTGGTGATGATTATAAATAATAATTATGCATACATTCATAACTTTTAACCGGCAAAACAATTCTATAGTTGTAACTCATCTGAGAGCACACGAGACTGTGACATAGAAAATATTGCCATTATTATTGCTATGAGTTGGCTCCCAAGAATCGTTACGAATCTTATCAGACAATACCTCTTAAGCATATATTAACAGTCTCTTAGTGCTGCATTGGTAGTTACCGGAACATTTTCAAGCATAAATGAATTCACAAGTGCTTCTTCAAAATGAGGGTTACAGACCCTAATTAATCGTTCGTCCCTCGCCTCTCTCTCTGCTCCGCATCCTCCATCGAATCTCTTTCTAATACTCTTTAAAACGTTAAACACATTACGAACCCTGGTGCGAGCGCCATTCACGAATCGATACAGACTAGTAATTAGGCATTTTGTACTCCGTCATATCCCTCCCCTTCGAACCGTGTTCTCTCCCTCCCTTTCAAACCATGTTCTCGAACGTTCCGCATGATCGGAACAGCTCGTGGAATCAACCAAGTAAGGAAACTAACCACGCGATGGTCGACCGTACGTGTGGATAATGCAATAATTTCAGAAACATCGCATCCTTCCGAGGAGTCTTCTTTGCTCTTGTCTCTGTCTCTCGGAATCCCTCCGGTGGCGACGCGCGCGCGCGCGCATCCGCATTACGATGGCCGGCACGTGGTAACGCCAAAGGGCCCCCGAGACAGAAAACAAGAAGGTCAACGCGGACAGAAGGAACCCCGGTTAACAATGTTGGGAGGAACGCTTGTTAGCGTGAAGAGCAGGTGGTGCAGCTCCCTTCGTAAGAGGAGAGAGACAGCGCGCGCTGCTCCCTCGTAAGAGGACGGTCGCTGTGTCTCCCGTAATTGTATCCAAAGGGCTGCATTGATTCGTTCGTCAGAATTCTCAGAGGACGAGGGGATATAATTACAGGGTGAAGATGTTCCTCTAACCACCGAATCCTGGAGGGGGGGGGGGGGATGGTGTCAGCCGGTGGGTGCTCGAATGCACCTGGTGGAGTTCGAGAAATGACTAAATTTAAATCCAGCACCAAGTGCGTTGTTATAGCAACTATCGCTTCTAGCGGTGGATAAGTCACTTAACATATTTCAACACCAACTGAAGTTAAAGTATTCACTATGCGTATAGGAGAAGTTTATGAGCCATAGTAGTTTAGTCCCACTATACCTGATCCCCTTTGCACAGTGCTTTCCCCCTATGACGTCACTGACCACGCCCCCTATGACGTAGACCCCCATGACGTATCCATTACGTAACTGGCCACGTCCCATTATTAATTATGTATATTAATAAGGGGTGTGGCCAGTTACGTAATGGTTACCTCATAGGGGCGTGGTCAGTGACGTCATAGGGGGAAGCACTGTGCAAAGGGGACTCGGTATAGTGGGACTAAACTATTAACCATCTACAAGTGAAGTCAGTCGACAGCACATAGGTTCGTAATTTGGGGCTCCCATTTTCGAGTCATTACAGTTCGTGAGTTTCCTTGCTCTTACCTCGGTAGGGAAGAAGTCGCCGCTATCATGGAAAGACAATGGGATTGGATGGTGAACAAAGGTTTAATATGCAGGAGAACCACACACGTTAAAGAACACGCTGGATGACCCTTACTGGAGGTTTCTTTCTGTCTCCTAACAACTGTTCAATGGACTCTTCCTCAATCTTCTCTAAGTCATTGAAACTGATCATTTACTTCATTATGTTCATAAAAGGGCATCCCAGGGAACAACCCATCCTAAGAGAACCACCAACATATTACGCTAATGGAAAGCAATATTCGATGATTTCTAAATTCGAAAATAAACTTTCTTTTACGGAAAAAATGTCGCTGGAGACAAACTGAAGATTTTTAACCATATACGCTCAATATTTAAATAGAGTAGAGGTTGGTTTAGTCGGTAGCACTCAAGGCTCGTAATCTGTAGTTCCCAGGTTCGAGTTTTAGCTGTGCCTACGTGCGAAAGGAGACACCGTTGGACTCAGAAACGCGCGAGGTGGGCGTGGCACTTCCGGCCACCAGATCGGCTCCTACACTACTCGCGTCGTTAAAATCGAATGGTATGTTAAGTCGTGGTCCAGAGGGCAGGATGGCCATGGTCAAGCTGTATGGTGTTTAAGGAAAGCTGTCATTTATCTCTAATAGCTGTACAGGGGATCACCTTCCTTCACTTTCTTTGAGATCTTGAGTAGTTATGACCAGGCCGTTCAGTTCATTGTGTGGAAAACAAAGTGCCGCTCAGAGGTAGAAGAACCCATTTCATTGGGTGGTCTCACATATCTCTTGAGGGGCGGGGGTGGCTCAGTCGGTAGCGCGCCAGGCTCGTAATCTGTAGTTCCCAGGTTCGAGTCCCAGCTGGGTCAGCGTTGAGATTTATCTCCGCAAAATTCTCCGTGTGTGGGAGAGCCATACCCTGTGTAAAGAAGAGGATTCTACCATCTGTCTCTCAACAGCTGTTCCAGTAGGTCCCCTCCCCCGACCTTCTCTAAGTTTTCGGGGTCCTTGTGGCCTGGTCATTTAGCCCACGGTGTGCAAAAAAGTGCCGCTCAGAGGTAAAACAACTCAATCCGGATCTAAAAAAAATTAAGGGGGGAGGGGGCAAAAAATAAAATCGATCCGGAAAAATATAAATGGAGGGGACGTGAGAGTGGATTTCCAATGTAGTATAACATTTTCTCCTCCGTTTTAAAGGTCTCTAAAAATTCTTATAAAATGCATGAGATATAAATAATTTCAGTATTTTTTTTTTTGCTTTTGTTACCTTTACTAGCATTCTGAAAGGGAAGGACATGGCCTCCTTGACTCCCCCTCTAGATCCGACCCTGCATACATACATACATACATGCATCAACAGATTTGATTCATGATGCCTCACAGAAAATAACGATGGAGATAAGTCCGAAGGTTGGAAGCTATTGAACAATCATGTAGGTGGATTTATTCCTCTTTGGCGTTCATCGTTCTCTTATCTAAAGATTATGGCAGCAATTCCAAATAATTCAAACAGGTATCAGAAGACCTGTTCAAGGGCACCCTAGGGTTGCAGCACTTCAAGATGATAGTTATATTGAACTATTGTTCCACAGGAATAAGGAGAACAACAGAGTTATCCTTGTCTTCAGATTGGGGCAGGGGTGGCTCAGTCGGTAGCGCGCCAGGCTCGTAATCTGTAGTTCCCAGGTTCGAGTCCCAGCTGGGTCAGCGTTGAGATTTATCTCCGCAAAATTCCCCGCCCTGCCCACGGTCAGTAGAGGACACCGATGGGCTTGAAAAGGCCACCGTCCGTCGGATGGGACGTTAAGCCGTGGCCCCGTGTGCGGGAGAGCCATACCCTGGGCACGTTAAAGAACACGCTGGATGGCCTTGACGGGAGGCTACCATCTGTCTCCCAACAGCTGTTCCAGTGGGTCCCCTCCCCCAACCTTCTCTGAGCCTTCGGGGTCCATGTGACCTGGCCATTTAGCCCATGGTGTGCAAAAAAGTGCTGCTCAGAGGTAAAACAACCCAACCCAAAATTGTCTTCAGATCTCATTTGTAGTCACAAGAAGGCAAGCATCTGTCTCAACTATGACCAAAATGCCGGACTCATCTTGTCGACCCATTGTATGTATCCCTTACACCCCTGCCACAGACAGTCTCACTTGAAATGTTGTCATGACCATGTAGCCTGAACCTGAGAATAATGGGGTCACATGTTATTTACGGACGAGTCGAAATTTTCTCTATCCTTGGAGAGCAGACGTGTACTGATCTGGTGAGAACCCACAACCAGTGCCATAGCACTGTTGAGAGAAGTACATTTGGTAGAGGAGGTCTGACTATGTTGGCCAGACATAGGAAAAAAACAATTGCATTCAGTGAATGATGTCTGTATACTGAACCTACTGGAACAGACATAGGTATTCATTGGGTGGCTGCATCGACTTCCGTGTTCTGTAAATGCTCTGAGATAAGAGGATGAGATTATTGATCCCTATGTTAGGCCTCATTCTGGTGAAGTAGGTAATAATTTCCTCTTTAATGGACGATAATGCCCGTCCACACAGAGCAATATTGACCAACCAATTCCTTGAAGAAGAATACATTCAGTGAATGATGTCTGTATTCTTATTGGGTCTCAAACCAATAGAACATCTACAGGGTGTCCTGGGAGAGACGTTTGCCTCCCTGAATACCCTTCTCAAACCCACGTAAACTTCAGGACTGGGGGCAGGGTTGGCTCAGTCGGTAGCGTGTCAGGATCGAAATCTGTAGTTCTCAGGTTCGAGTCCCAGCTGGGTTAGCGTTGAGATTTATCTCCGCAAAATTCCCCGCCGTGCCCATGGTCAGTAGGAGACACCGATGGGCTTGGAAAGGACGCCGTCCGTCAGATGGGACTTTAAGCCGTGGCCCGTGTGCGTGAGAGCCATACCCTGTGCACGTTAAATAACACGCTGGATGGCCTTGATGGGAGGCTACCAACTGTCTCCCAACAGCTGTTGAAGTGGGTCCCCTCCCCCAACCTTCTCTGAGCCTTCGGGGTCCTTTTGACCTCGCCATCTAGCCCATAGTGTGCAAAAAAGTGCCGCTCAGAGGTAAAACAACCCAACACAACCTCAAGACTGCTCTTATTAATCAGTGAAATTTATTGCCTTCCCCTTCTCTATATTATTGCGGTCATGAAACGATGATTCAGACCTGCGTTAGTGCAAAATGGAGTCACGTCCCCTATTGATTATTTTATATTCTATATCACTGGTATATCATTATATTCCGGTTTTCCTATACTTTCCCATATTCATTTTTTTAGAATATATTGTTACGACAGAAGGAATCTGGCAACCGAAAGCAAAAAGTTTCAGCCAACGAATAAGAACTTTGGGAGAATTTGGAGAAGAAGAGTGGAGCGTTAACGGTCGTTGTGTTGTAACGGTCGGAGAGTTCGAAAATGGACGGTGAGCTGTTCTGAGACAGTGCGCGTAAGTATCAAGAAGTAACTTGATGTGTTGTGTATACGCGGAAGGATAAAAGTGGGATCTTTTATCGTTAAGTATCAAGAAGTAACTTGATGTGTTGTGTATACGCGGAAGTATAAAAGTGGGAACTTTTATGGCTAACTTCGAATGTCTACACGGACTGTCTTTTTGTTCGGCTAGTGTGTGAAAAGTTATTAGCACAGGACGAGAATTGGTTTACGAGTGAAGATCTTCGGGTGACCTGGTAAATCAAGTAAAAGGTAGTATTTAGTAAAATACACAGAGCTGATGTTGTGTGCTCACGCAGGAAGATTGATGACTTGTGCATGTTAATAGTTGATTTGTTAATAAGATACTTCATCCATATTTCCTTTGTAACAATTTACCTTGTATTGAATTTGGTTTTGAAATATAGCTTTTAATACTCACGCTCAGTGGCTATCCATTTTTTTGAAATCCGCAACAATATATATAAATCATTTTGGCCCAAAGTTTCATGACAACAAAATATTTTTCGTATCTTCCGTCCCATGGCTAAGTGATTAGCATGCTTGGCTACTGATCAAAGGGACCAGGGTTCATCAGAAAATGTTTTCAGTGCTACATTTCTGAGTGTATGAAACGAGCGAATTAGTTGCTTTATGAATACGAGAAAGTGTCTTCAGTTCCAGATTTGTGAGTGTATGAAATGAGTTGAGTTAGTTGCTTCACGAATATCAGAAAATGTTTTCAGTGCTACATTTCTGAGTGTATGAAACGAGCGATTAATTGCTTCATGAACATGAGAAAGTATCTTCATTGCTACATTTCTGAGTGTATGAAATTCGTGGTTTAATTGCTTCATAAATATTGGAAAGTTTTCACTGCTACATTTGTGGGTGTCTTAAATACGAATATTTGCCTCTTGCTCTTTGATTATCAGATATGTATTAAATATGTATAATCGTTCGTGTGTTTTGTTCTTCTCACGTTAATTTTCAACTGAATATCAATTTCATTTTTGACTGTATTCAGAAATGTATTCGAGAAGCAAAGTTAGATTTATTAATATTTTGTTATTGAGTAATGTGATGCTGAAAAGGCGTTTGAAGGAATTTCAATTACAGTTTTAAGAATTGTTCAGTAGCAATCCTGACTCTGCAAAATCCTTCGCCAACCTCAACAGAAACAACTGACCTGAGGCCCATATGTGGCTGTGCAGAACCATAAGCCAACTTCATCAACAGAAGGAAGTGACCTCAGAGTACAAAGATGCTTCATCAGCAGAAGCAATTGCCTCCTTCATTTCGGTGTCACCTATCTGACTCTACATAGTGAGCAAGTCGATTGCTCTATTCGTATAGGAGACACCTCAGAGATGAGAGAGAATTTCTGTTGCCAAGTCTGATGAGCATGATAAATCAACGTCAGCTCCACGCTGCAAGTTGCATTAATAACGCTGTATTTAGCTCTATCGAACGCTTGCTTGCTGGATGTTGCCATCAGCTGGTCTAAGTCGAGCGCAGACAACCCATTCATATTTGCAAGTCTAATGTGTAAGAATGAATGGTGTCTGTGCGCGCATTTGTGTGCATCTGTGGAAACGAAATCGTCGAAAGAGCGGATTATTCATATTTCCATAATGACATATCTGGCTGTTTCTCACCGTAGGAATAAATGTGTTCATTAATGGTGATTCGCCTTTAACGTGGACGGAAGAAGTTTCCATAGCAAATCAAAAAAGGAATCGCACCGACTGGAAGAATGGAGATAACATTATCACTGTAAATGGAAGAATGCGAAAAAGATCTGATTTCGTTCTCTTCCAGTTAACTTGATCGTGTTCGACCGATGTTGTGAGCGTTAAGGTTAAGCCTAACGATGTTTACTTCGGCGTTTATGATGTATAAAATAATCATTATTATTTACAATGAGAGAATCTGTTCGTAACTAAGATGAGGTCTGAAGTATGATGTTTAAAGATGATCGATCTATATGCACGCAGTAAATTAAAGGAAATTAAAATCTCTACAGTAAGAGAACTCCTCCCGCAACAGAAAAGGACTACAATAGCATTCCCCTTTTTTAAATCGTAAATAGCAATTCATAATCATTGTGAAATAACTCATTACCCCCATTCGTTACCGCAAATTGTAAAATTGTAGACTTTCTTCTTTCTCTCTGTAAATAGTAACAAAGCAGTTATTTTACCTCACATCTTATGAATCGCAAAAGGTTTAGTGTCTCTGAAATATTCATGGATTTGGTGTTTGGTGGCGTGTTATGGCTAAGAATTGAGTGTTTAGTATCCTATCATGACTAGGATTTGTGTGTTCACTACACTTTTGATACTAGATCGTGTGGGCTCACTCACGTAAATATGACGGCCGTATCTAGGGGGGAGGGGGGGGGTTGGATTGTATTTTTTTACCTCTGAGCGGCACGTTTTTGCACACCATGAGCTAAATGGCCAGGTCACAAGGACCCCGAAGGCTCAGAGAAGGCTGGGGAGGGGAACAACTGGAACAGCTGTTGGGAGACAGATGGTAGCCTCCCGTCAAGGCCATCCAGCGTGTTCTTTAACGTGCACAGGGTATGGCTCTCCCGCACTCGGGGCCACGGTTTAACGTCCCATCCGACGGACGGCGGCCTTTTCTAGCCCATCGTCCCCTACTGACCGTGGACAGGGAGGTGAGTCTTGCGGAGATAAGTCTCAACATTGACCCAGCTGGGACTCGAACCTGGGAACTGCAGTCTTTCAGAGTTCAAAGGTCTTTCAGTGTGCTAGTAAGGGTAACAGAGGCGAAAATATATGAAACCTATTTATAGTTTATGTATTTGTTAAAAAAAAAATTAAATTAAAACCTGTAAAACGGAGGGGGAAAGGTTATACTGCAATGGAAATGCAGTTTTATTTTTTACCGGCTCCATTGTTTTGAGCGCATCAACCTACCAAAAAATGTATTCGTCTGTGCACCTCAGTGTGCCACCAAATCTGTTATTTTTATGGTGAATTTTTAAATAATCATTTAAATCAGGTGTTCCTTTCCAAAGGAGAGCAGGGCCCAGACATAAATGTCACCAATGGCCAAGTCACTCAGAAGATTCCTTCTGCTCAGAAATCAACTAGCTCAGCCAAAAAACGAAACTCTGCGTCTTGTTTAGAAATAAAGGGAAAATGGCGATGATCACAAAGAAAAAGAAAAAACTTTATTGCAAGTGAAAGCGTAAAATGAAACACGAATCAGTTTCGGAAATGTAGAACAGTACAGTCGCTCAAAAAAGTGTCACGTGACACGAAGGTTGCCAGATCACTAATTTCTAAAAAAAAATCGTTGCCAGGTATTTTTTCTCAATTCTGTAATCAACCGTAGTGTTCGGATACTTTTTTGAGCGACTGTAGGTGGTCATATTATTTTGATACTAGATCGTGTGGGCTCACTCATGGAAATATTGAGCGTGTGCAGTTACCGTTCAGAGCAAACTGGAGCGTGTGCAGTAATTGCACACGCTCCAGTTTGCTGTGAACGGCAACTGGAGCGTGTACAGTTGCTGTACACGCCCCAGATATTTTTCCTGAATTCTGTATCACGTGACACGAAGGCTGCCAGATCACTAATTTCTAAAAAAATCGTTGCCAGGTATTTTTTCTCAATTCTGTAATCAACCATAGTGTTCGGATACTTTTTTGAGCGACTGTAGGTGGTCATATTATTTTGATACTAGATCGTGTGGGCTCACTCACGGAAATATTGAGCGTGTGCAGTTGCCGTTCAGAGCAAACTGGAGCGTGTGCAGTAACTGCACAGTTTGCTGTGAACGGTAACTGGAGCGTGTACAGTTGCTGTACACGCCCCAGATATTTTTCCTGAATTCTGTAATCACGTGACACGAAGGTTGCCGGATCACTAATTTCTAAAAAAAATCGTTACCCGATATTTTTTCTGAATCCTGTAATCAACCGTAGTGTTCGGATACTTTTTTGAGCGACTGTACCCATGGAATAATCCTCAGTATAGAAATGCAAAAAAATGTTTGTGAAATTGGTCCATTTTTATCCTAATTCTTTTGAAGAAGATATATAAGAAATAAAGACATAATGTAAATTCCAGCGAAGGAATTGGACGCAACGAATCGAAAACTGAGAGAAAATATTTCTTTAACGTAAAACGAATTATCTGATGAAAAAATTCCTCTTTATGCAACAGAAACTGATACGACGAATCTGACGATTATATTCTTTTTTTTTTGAAAAGAAGCACAAGCATACGGACACGCAATGAATTAGTAAAGATTCAAAAAAAGAATTTGTCAAGAATAGCTATAGAAATGAAAATGAAATCAGATATTGGTTCTTTGGGAAGCTATCAAGTTCTGTCCGCAAATGCAAATAGCCTTCAGGTAGGCAATTTCAAAGATTTTAATTTTGGATTCGTTTCATTCATGGTGAAATGAATTTTGGATAAATTTGTTTGCTTATAATATACATGGCAAGTCGTAATTTTCGATATATTTATTTGCTTCAATACATCAGTCGTCGTTAATAGAATTACATCTGTTTTCCTTTCTGAAAGAGGTTTTAATTCCTCGATACATTTGATGGCATATATGTACGTACAATGTGAGTCGTAATTTCGGATTTTGGGTTGGGTTGTTTTTACTTCTGAGCGGCACTTTTTTGCACACCATGGGCTAAATGGCCAGGTCACAAGAACCCCGAAGGCTCAGAGAAGATGCGGGAGGGGACCCACTGGAACAGCTGTTGGGAGACAGATGGTAGCTTCCCGTCAAGGCCATCCAGCGTGTTCTTTAACGTGCACAGGGTATGGGTCTCCCGCACACGGGGCCACGGCTTAACGTCCCATCCAACGGATGGCGGCCTTTCCAAGCCCATCGGTGTCCCATTCTGACCGTGGGTAGGACGCTCTATTTCAGAAGTTATAGAACTTCGAAGTTAAGATTCCCAATGACACAACACCAAAATTCTGTAATATTTTGCTAAGGCAGTGTATTTCACTGGAAATGTATAATTTTATTATTACTTTTGCGTTATCAGCCTAAAAGCCGGAAAGTTCGTGAAGTTACACTCCTTCAGTCCTATTAAGAAGAGAAAAGGTGAAAAAAGTCTCTTTTAAATGGGAAATGAAGTTGAAATTTTGAGCAGAACCAGGAAGTTCAACTGTGTAGAAGTGTGAAGATGCTACTCAAACGAAGACTTATGTGTTTGAAATCTCCTCCAATCAACGAGGAAAAGAATGATTCAGAATCAATAACACGAAGACAATCCCTTAGGAAACATGCTAAAAGAAAATTACAATTTTAACACATAAGATAAATTGGTAATAGTGATTTTTTTTTTGCTTTTCTGATTAAACATTCATGTGATTGACAAAAACAATTACAAAACAAAGAGCAAACATTTAAAAAAAGAAAATTTAAATGAATTCTAAAGTAAAAAAATAAGATCTCTACTTTAAAGATTTGATGGTATGTTTAACAATGATGTATAATTAATAGCAAATAGAGTGAGTGTGAGATTGCGCAGTTGACTCTTCTGCAATTCTAATCGCTCATTGGTCAATGAGGTATCAATCGTCTGTCAATCAAACTATGCTCGAAGCATCAATTGCTTAATGCTATAAGTTATGAATTCGTTATGAATTTTGTTGCATATTTTCATATATTGTTATTACTCAGTTGCTACTCAGGATTTTCGGATGGGGGAGGTTTTGACTCACCATAGGGCGATGAGCTTCATTACACGTTAAAGTGGCACTTCAAATTGGCTCATCCTCAAAAGAGGAAATTGCGCGCATTGTTTTTTAAACAAAAATGTTCGTTGTCGAATCTTGACGGGGGAACCTCTTCCGTAGTAGGTAAATAAACATTGGGGTTATTTAATAACATGAAAAACATGTCAATGGAAGAAACACAGTGAGAAATTGAGTAATATTTGAATGTATCCTACACGAATTTTGCTGCAATTTCTATTCTGCGAATATTCAATAATTTTTCTTGGAGAATAATTGATTTGCACCACTTACTTATAATATAATTATAATATCAATAACTTATTTGATATATTGTCCAAATTTTCGGTGATTAACACCGCTTATTCCTTTTACCTGTTAGATGGTTTACGAAAAACAAATACAGTGGACCTTCGTTATAGCGCTGCTGGCTATACCGCGCACTCGGTTATAGCGCGGGCGATGTTCGCGATAAGTTCAAACATGTTTATACAGGTCCGTGCGGCGTTAGTGAGTATCGCATTTTATTGTTACTGCGTACTGAGTAATTGTGTATGTATTGAGTTCCTGCATGTATTTTGAATAGTGTTTAATTATTGTATGCATGATGAGTAAAAGAAAAGCTTACAGTGTGAAATTTATTGTGTCGCCACCGCGCCGCTCGGTATAACGCGGTTCACCTTATAACGCGGGTGTTGTTTCCCGCCCGACATGCGCGTTATATCGGGGGTCCACTGTACTGTAAAATATTCGGATGATTGATCAGTAGAGTAACCAGATATTTCCAATGGGTTTAATTTTTGGTGACTTCTTTACGAAATATATATCCTTTAAGCCTCACTAGTGCTTCAGTCACTTAATTTCAATCTTTTTCGACACTCTAAATTAATGATACTTGCTCTGTTTTTGTTAGAACTCTTAATTCTGCAATTTTATTTCTGCAATAACCCATCAAGACTCATGGATGTGTCGAATTAAAATTAATTATTATTTCAGTGCTCTTTTAGATCAGGAGTCTCAAACTGGAAGGGGAAAGATATTCCAAGTGGAGAGGGATAATATAAAAATTTATATTTATTTTTAATTTTAATTAAGAATTGAACTGTTTTGAATTTGAATTGAAATAGTGTGAATTGAAATAGTGGAGTTGGCCGATGATAAATGAGATGTGGGGAGTCTTGAGGTTCTCTCAAAAATCAAAAAGAGGGGGGGGGGGGGGCGATATACCACAAAGTTTGGAAACCCCTAATTTAGATTGATTCATTCCAATGGACGGCGATTGGCTCAATTGACATCGCGCCAGGCTCGCAATCTGCGGTTCCCAGGTTTGAGTCCCATCTGTAGCAGAGTTGAGATTTATCTCCTCTAAACCCTCACACTGCCCTCGGTCGAAAAGGTTTAAAAGGTTTAGAAAGGTTACGGCCTATCGGATGGAACATAGAGCCATGGCCCCGTATGCAGGAGAGCCATACCCGGGCAAATTAAAGAACACGCTGGATGGCCTTGATGGGAGGCTTCCATCTGTTTCCTAACAGCTGTCCAGTCGATCCTCTTCCCCAACCTCCTAGGAGCTCTTGGTGACCTTGTGATATGGCCATTTAGCCCATTTTGTGCATGGGCGGGGGTGGCTCAGTCGGTAGCATGCCAGGCTCGTAATCTGTAGTTCCCAGGTTCGAGTCCCAGCTGGGTCAGCATTGAGATTTATCTCCGCATAACTCCCCGCCCTGCCCACGGTCAGTAGGGGACACCGATGGGCTTGGAAAGGCCGCCGTCCGTTGGATGGGACATTAAGCCGTGGCCCCGTGTGCGGGAGAGCCATACCCTGTGCACGTTAAAGAATACGCTGGATGGCCTTGACGGGAGGCTACCATCTGTCTACCAACAGCTGTTCCAGTGGGTCCCCTCCCCCAACCTTCTCTGAACTTTCGGGGTCCATGTGACCTGGCCATTTAGCCCATGGTGTGCAAAAAAAGTGCCGCTCAGAGGTAAAACAACACAACCCAAGTATACATTGGGATGGTCATGAATCAATAGCTGTTGACTGTATCTTCAGCCATATTACTGCGTGATCTTAGATGACAGAATTCAGTGAAATTCTGCCTCTCGTTGGTTCACCTCGTAATTCGCAGCGACTTGTTGGAAATTCTAAGCACTTTAATATACCCATTGAACTATTTTAACTTCTTCGAACTCTTCCAATTATTTTTCATATCAATCAATCTTTTCATTTTTCGTTCCGAGAAAAAATTTCTTCCGCAAAAAATCATTTCTTAATAACGCAAGAGATGAAATCATTAGCTTGAGCACCCAAAGGATTCTTAAAAGCAGGGAAGCAAGAAAGACATTCCGCATCACTCTATCAGAGCAATTTTTTCTTTTTTTCGAACTGAAAAAATTTCTTCCCCTTTTTTCTACTCCCGTAAAAAAAAAAAGAAAAATTTCTATCGATCTAAAGTGAAAACGTCGAAGGCGAACATTATGCTAAACACTCTTTCTACCCCTTCCCCTGTACAGTAATTTTCCGACGGAAACTTTTTAATGATGCCATCAGAGCAAAAAATTCATTCCGAAAAGGCCTCTTTGGAGGAGGAAACGAGAGGAAAAAAGGTAAGGGCTATTTTAGGCAAACTTTGCAATGTGATATTTTTCATCTTTACAAAAGCAACGCATCAGAGAATAAAAACCGACCGCTAAACCCATTACGCGGGAAAAAGTGCATCTCGATGATGCGGGAGGATGGAACTTTCTGCATCTTCTATGCGCGTGCTTTTGAGACTCGACCTTGGTTGGTTGCTTTACCTCTGAGCGGCACTTTTTTGCACACCATGGGCTAAATGACCAGGTCACATGGACCCCGAAGGCTCTGAGAAGGTCGGGGGAGAGGACCCACTGGAACAGCTGTTGGGAGACAGATGGTAGCCTCCCGTCAAGGCCATCCAGCTTGTTCTTTAACGTTGGGTTGTTTTACCTCTGAGCGGCACTTTTTTCCACACCATGGGATAAATGGCTAGGTCACATGGACCCCGAAGGCTCTGAGAAGGTCGGGGGAGAGGACCCACTGGAACAGCTGTTGGGAGACAGATGGTAGCCGCCCGTCAAGGCCATCCAGCGTGTTCTTTAACATGCACAGGGTATGGCTCTCCCGCACACGGGCCACAGCTTAACGTCCCATCCGATGGACGGCGGCCTTTCCAAGCCCATCGGTGGACTCGACCTTGGCTAACGGTTTCCGAATCAGGATCCGTTGCACCTAACCCTTTATAAGGCGCTCGCGTCACCCTGTAAAGGAAGACTGGTACTCATTTTCAACAACGAAATAATGGGAGAGCATTCTTATTCCTGTCAGTAATTTCACTAAATAATGATTTATTTTTTTTTCTGCGTGTGTTTCAAGTATTACAAATAATCGTTTAAACTTTATGACTGGATCCTGAGGCCACCAAATCTGTGTCCTAAAGGAAAAACCTTCTTGATGACTGATGCTTGAAGTTTATTGAGCGAGGTTACTTAAACGTATTTTCTGGAAGGAGTGTGTTTTTTTTATATTTGTTTCTTGAGTTTTAAATCTTCTTGCGGGTTCTAGCGAGGAAGAAAAAGGAAACACTAAATAAGAAAGGAAGATTAAAAAGTAACAAATTGTCGCAGATAAGAGAAAATAAAAAGTTAAAAGCCACAGGTTTTAAGAAAGCCCCAAAAGTTCCTTTGCGTTATTCTTTTACAACTGCCGCAAAATTCCCCGCCCTGCCCACGGTCAGTAGGGGACACCGATGGGCTTGGAAAGACCGCCGTCCGTCGGATGGGACGTTAAGCCATGGCCCCGTGTGCACGTTAGAGCCATACCCTGTGCACATTAAAGAACACGCTGGATGGCCTTGACAGGAGGATACCATCTATTTTCCAACAGTTGTTCCAGTGGGTCCCCTCCCCCAACCTTCTCTGAGCCTTCGGGGTCCATGTGACCTAGCCATTTAGCCCATGGTGTGCAAAAAAGTGCCACTCAGAGGTAAAACAACCTAACCCAACAACTTTTACAACTGACCTCTGACATTTCTTTCAGCTCCGAATTTTTTTTCATTTTAATTTTCCTTTATTATATAATTTATAGTATATAGTGTGTTTATAAAGGGAAAACACAGAAAGGTCAAGAAGGGGAAAAAAGAAAAACACAATAGTCAGAGATAGGGAAGATATTAACGGTAAGAGGCAGACTTCCCATTCTCCAAAAAGAAATTATTATTAGAGATGAAAGGTAGAGGAGATGGATAAAACACACCAACAAGTCCAAACATCAAGAGAAAAAGCCCAATTAAATGCTAGTGGTATGAAAAATAATCCAAACGACCAAAAAAAAAGAATACGAGTAGAAAATAGTGAAATATCGATAAGGCATCAATGGCAAATGTGAAAAATGAAAGGCATCAAGTTAAATTTAAAACCGCAATTTCCAAGCATGCTTGCATTATCTGAGGAATTAAATTTGGCTAGTTTCTGCAGTTCCTGTAGCCAAATGTTTGACGCTGTTGCCTCCTGATCAATGGGACCTGGGTTCGAGTCCAGAATAAAGCATGAAAGTTTTTTCTGCCCTTCTGTTGGGGGGGTTCCGTCGTCCTCCCTGATCTTCTCTTTGGTCCATTCCACTCACAAGCTCCTGTCACATCTTTATGGCAGCCAGCTGGTGGAAGGATAATCTATTATTATTTTTTTAATATTCTGTAGTATGAGTAAGTTTTTCAACGTCCATTCCTTAATAGGATTTTCTCCGCATCATCTGTGGCAATTCGTGATTTTTTTTCTGCAACCAAATACCCAAGGGTCAGAAGTGAAAGGAAAAATACATAAGGTGACAGATGGCAAGAAAATGTCCAATAGTTAACGAGAGGAAATAAAAAGTAAAAATGAAGATACGAAGATAAGGTGGAAAAAAAATTGCATGTAAGATAAAGGAGAAGGGGCTAAATCGCAAATAAAATAAAGAGGGAAAAATCACGCATAAGATAAAGAGGAAGAAAAAAATCACACATAAGATAAAGAGGAAGGAAAAAATCACACAAAATAAAAGGGAAAATCACACACAAGATAAAGGGGGAAAAATCACATATAAGATAAGGGAGGAATAACACATAAAATAAAGGGGAAGGGGAAAAATCACACATAAAATAAAAGGGGAAAATCACACGTAAAATAAAAAGGGAACGTCACACGTAAGAAAAAGGGGAAAATCACACATAAAATAAAAAGGGAAAATCACACATAAGAAAAAGGGGGAAATTACACATAAAATAAAAGGGGAAAATCACACATATAAATTTTCCCCCCTCTTTATCCTATAAGATAAACACATAAAAAAGGAGAAAATCACACATAAAATAAAAAGGGAAAATCACATAAGAAAAAGGGGGAAAATCACACATAAAATAAAAAGGGAAAATCACATAAGAAAAAGGGGAAAAATCACACATAAAATAAAAAGGGAATATCACATATAAGTAAAAGGAGAAAATCACACATAAAATAAAAAGGGAAAATCACACATAAGAAAAAGAGGAAAAATCACATAAAATAAAAAGGGAACATCACACATAAGAAAAAGGGGACAAATCACACATAAAATAAAAAGGGAATATCACACATAAGAAAAAGGGGAAAAATCACACATAAAATAAAAAGGGAACATCACACATAAGAAAAAGGAGAAAAATCACACATAAAATAAAAAAGCGAAAATCACACATAAGAAAAAGGGGGAAAATCACACATAGAATAAACAGGGAAAATCACACATAAGAAAAAGGGGTAAAATCACACATAAAATAAAAAGGGAAAATCACACATAAGAAAAAGGGGGAAAATCACACATAAAATAAAAAGGGGAAAATCACACATAAAATAAAGAGGGAACATCACACTTAAGAAAAAGTGGGAAAAATCACACATAAAATAAAAAGGGAAAATCACACATAAGAAAAAGGGGGAAAATCACACATAAGAAAAAGGGGAAAATCATATATGAAATAAAGTGGGAAAATCACACGTAACATCCAGATATCAAAATGCACACGGTATCAAAGAGTCAAAGGTAAAGAAGAATCAGAAGAATAATAGATCGCTAATGAAGAATTTCGGATGGTGGATTTCAAAGAGACAGAAGATTTTTCTTTTACGATTTTAGCATCCTTTAAGAGTGCAATAGGATAATCCAACACACAAAAAGGATTCATTTACGTATATCTAAAAACTAAAACGTTGAACAGGGACAGAAAGTATAAATAGTAGCTAGTGTTGTTTTTTTTTTTCAAAATGAGTTAAAACGTAACAATCATAAGGGGTAAGCCTCTTTGTACGCTGAGGCCAAATTTGCATTCACTTCACAGGAAGATAAGAAGGTATCGAAATTTTTGTTCAGATCAATCGGGGCCCTATCTTCCTTTGGTGCGAATCAGAGAGAAATTTCTACATCGGGGTGCTTCAGTTTTAATTTTAAACTTTTTATGGTAAGGAAGAGATAAGTGTTTTAAAATTTATATTTATTAATTTGTCAGTAAAATAGTTATCTTTTTTTGGGGGGGGTGGGGGGTCTCAGTCGGTAGCTCGCCAGGTTCGAGTTCCAGCTGGGTCAGCGTTGAGATTTATCTCCGCAAAATTCCCCGCCCTGCTCACGGTCAGTAGGAGACGCCTATGGGCACGGAAAGGCCGCCATCCGTCGCATGGGACGTTAAGCAGTGGAACTGTGTGCGGGAGAGCCATACGCTGTGCACGTTAAAGAACACTCTGGATGGGAGGCTATCATCTCTTTCCAATCAGCTTCCCAGTGGGCCTTCCTCTGGCCTTCTCTGAGCCCTTGGGGACCATTGTGTGCGAAACAAAATACCGCTCAGAAGTGAAAACATCCAAATTCGAGGATGAGAAACTTTCATTTTCTGCATAACTCGGCGATATCGGTGAACGGGTTGTGAAGATCTGGTGGAACAACCGTTTGGACAAACACAAGAACTGACAAACAAACTGACATACAAACCGAGAAATGGCAAGCGAAAAGCGATAGGAAGATAGTTAAGACGCATTAATTGTCCGATGTTAAGAGAAAAATCAAAGTGTCGGAGGTGTCCAGAAGTGTCCAGAAGCTGAAAAAAGCAAACAACAAAAACACAGCCATTTTCAGATATAGGAAAGCTTATGACTGCTACAGAATATATTCAAATATCTAATTCCAAAGACAATATAACGCATGCTTCTAAATAATCCGAAACTGAACTCTTTCACTCGCTGCAAATATACAGTCGCTCAAGAAAGTATCCGAACGCTATGGTTGATTACAAAATTCAGAAAAAATATCTGACAATGATTTTTTTAGAAATTAGTGATCTGGCAACCTTCGTGTCACGTGATTACAGAATTCAGCAAAAATATCTGGGGCGTGTACAGCAACTGTACACGCTCCAGTTACCGTTCACAGCAAAATGGAGCGTGTGCAGTAACTGCACACGCTCCAGTTTGCTGTGAACGGTAACTGCACACGCTCAACATTTCCGTGAGTGAGCCCACACGATCTAGTATCAAAATAATATGACCACCTACAGTCGCTCAAAAAAGTATCCGAACGCTATGGTTGAGCACAGAATTCAGAAAAAATATCTGGCAACAATTTTTTTTTGAAATTAGTGATCTGGCAACCTTCGTGTCACGTGATTACAGAATTCAGGAAAAATATCTGGAGCGTGTACAGCAACTGTACACGCTCCAGTTACCGTTCACAGCAAACTGGAGCGTGTGCAGTTACTACACACGCTCCAGTTTGCTGTGAACGGTAACTGCACACGCTCAATATTTCCGTGAGTGAGCCCACACGATCCAGGTCTTTGTGAGCTCACACGATCCAATGTGCTGTAAACATTAACCGCAACCGCTCCAGTTTGCTGTGAACGGTAACTGCACACGCTCCATATTCATTGCATTATATATTCATACACATTATATATATTAAAAAATATCCGAACACTATGGTTGATTAAAGACTTCAGAAAAAAAATATCTGGCAACGATTTGTTTAGAAATTAGTGATCTGGCAACCTTCGTGTCACGTGACACAAAGGTTGCCAGATCACTAATTTCTAAAAAAAATCGTTGCCAGATATTTTTTCTGAATTCTGCAATCAACTATAGTGTTCGGATATTTTTTTGAGCGACTGTACGATGTTGGAACTCACTGCCGAAATCGATTTCTTAGCGGAATGCGAATCTTAATTTCAAACTCATAACTCCTTATATTAAATATTATCCAAACCTCAAAGCAAACCCAAATGTCGGATATTTCTACGCGGAACCCCCTTGCGAAGAGATTCTCAGAAGGTGTTACGGATTTCTCTCTCCTCATCCATGACAAAAGCATCCTTTTGGCATTCGAGGCGAGGCCTGCCATTGTGAGGTTGCATCCTCCCCCCCCCCCCCGTCCAAACGCATCGGTTAGATTACAGAAGACTTTCGTCCCTTTTGATGGTGATAATTCCCTTTCCATCATTCCTCCTCAACCTCATTCCATCGCAAAGTGAACGAAATGAAGGCCAGGATCCTTCAGAGAAGCTATTACAATTGATCGTAACCGACAAGTTTAAATGAAAGGAAGACTACGGAGCACGGAGGCGCGGGAAGGGGCGGGGGGAGAGATTGGTTTGTTTCACAAGCATGAAAGCGAGTAATGCGCGGAAGGGGGGCAACACAGAATGCAAATGAAGCGCTTGATCACGTGGGATGAGCGATGGAAATAGAGAGAAAAGGAACTCTCTTACTGAAGCTTATGATCAGAGAGATTAGCAAGTAATTGACTTAAGCGACAATTTCATACTTGAATCGCTTCTAACATCGACTTATGTTCGTCCCTTGGAAGAGTGTGCCGATGCTAATGTGAGCAGAGAGATAAAAATTTGTTTATTATTTTGGTAGTCTTCATTTGTTAGATTATCAAAGGGTAAACAAAGATCTGCTTAGACAAAATTGATTTCACACATTTCGAGAGAAATCTTTTTTTTTTTAAATGATTTTTATAGGTTTATTAGTTAGGTGGTTCCACAAATACCATTAGGATGTTTAAAGTGTAATATCACATATTAAGTTTAATTTGCTTTTAATTAAGTAATATTATATAAGGAGATTTAAATGCGCTTTTCAAGTGTTAGGGGATAATGAATTATTTATTTCAATATATTTCCGTTAATTTCTTGTAAAAATAAATCATAAATTTGTCAAGGGGACACGTTACCTACGTTCAGTTGGGTTATTTGTGTTACGTATGAATAGCATTTTTTTTGCGTGAAATGGGCTAAATGGCCAGGTCACAAGGACCCCGAAGGCTCAGAGAAGATTGGGGGAGGGGACCCACTGGAACAGCTGTTGGGAGACAGATGGTAGCCTCCCGTCAAGGCCATCCAGCATGTTCTTTAATGTTGGGTTGTTTTACCTCTGAGCGGCACGTTTTTGGACACCATGGGCTAAATGGCCAGGTCACAAGGACCCCGAAGGCTCAGAGAGGGTTGGGACCCACTGGAACAGCTGTTGGGAGCCAGATGGTAGCCTCCCGTCCCGCTGGGACTCGAACCAGAGAACTGCAGATTACGAGCCTGGCGCGCTACCGACTGAGCCACCCGCACCCCTGACTCTTCTGTGACGACTCGACTAACTTATTGCCTCTTCGTTTTAACCGCGAAGTTTCGCGAATAACCTTTACTAAGTTTATAGCAAAATATATACTTTTAGCTACAACCGACAACTTTTCAATTCTCTCTTTTTAAACATCGTTCAATGTTCAAGTTTTTTGTCTGTTCCAATCAACTGGTGATGTAATTCTCGGGCTGAAGCACACGCTAGCGTCAGTGACAGATCAATCATGATTTTATTGTAGCACATTCACCTGTCGTAATAATATGTAATACTTTTTTGTCTCTATTACCTTTTTTGGCATTTCAAAGTGGTGGTGGGGCCACCCTCTTTCATATACCGCCACCACCACCCTCTTTCATATACCGCCACCCACCGCCCTCTTTCATATACCGCCACCGCCACCCACCGCCCTCTTTCATATACCGCCACCACCACCCACCACCCTCTTTCATATACCGCCACCACCACCCACCACCCTCTTTCATATACCGCCACACACCGCCCTCTTTCATATACCGCCACACACCGCCCTCTTTCATATACCGCCACCCACCGCCCTCTTTCATATACCGCCACCACCACCCACCACCACCCACCACCCTCTTTCATATACCGCCACCACCACCCACTACCCTCTTTCATATACCGCCACACACCGCCCTCTTTCATATACCGCCACCGCCCTCTTTCGTATACCGCCACCGCCACCCACCGCCCTCTTTCATATACCGCCACCACCACCCACCATCCTCTTTCATATACCGCCATCACCACCCACCACCCTCTTTCATAAACCGCCACCACCACCCACCACCACCCACCACCCTCTTTCATATACCGCCACCACCACCCACCACCCTCGTTTCCCACATCTTTTTGGATATCGTTTTATACACCTCAGAGCTGGAAAAAACCAAAATATCTTTAAGGCGGGAGGATTGTGCCATTGATCAAGTGGATTAATGGGATGTATCTAAGTGAGTTAGATTTTAATGCGTTTAAAGTCCCAAAATGTAGGGGGGGCGGGAGTGGCTCAGTCGGTAGAGCGCCAGACTAGTAATCTGTTAGTTCCCAGGTTGGAGTCCCAGTTAGGTCAGCGTTGAGACTTATCTCCGCAAAACTCCCCGCCCTCCCCACGGTCAGTAGTGGACACCGATAGGCTTGGAAAGGCCGCCGTCCGTCGGATGGTACGCTAAGCTGTGGCCCCGTGTACGGGGAGCCATACCCTGTGCACGTTAAAGAACACGCTGGATGGCCTAGACGGGAGACTACCATCGTTTCGTTTGCACTGGGGCGGGGGTGGCTCAGTCGGTAGCGCGCCAGGCTCGTAATCTGTAGTTCCCAGGTTCGAGTCCCAGCTGGGTCAACGTTGAGATTTATCTCCGCAAAATTCCCCACCCTGCCCACGGTCAGTAGGGGACACCGATGGGCTTGGAAATGCCGCCGTCCGTCGTATGGGACGTTAAGCCGTGGCCCAGTGTTCGGGAGAGCCATACCCTGTGCACGTTACAGAACACGCTGGATGGCCTTGACGGGAGGCTACCATCTGTCTCCCAACAGCTGTTCCAGTGGGTCCCCTCCCTAAACCTTCTCTGAGCCTTCGGGGTCCATGTGACCTGGCCATTTAGCCCATTGTGTGCAAAAAAGTGCCGCTCAGAGGTAAAACAACCCAACCCAACCTTCCCGTTTCGGTGCCCCTCCACTTTATTGTTAAGCAAATGACAACTTTCTGCCACAATGGGCATAAGCCATACTGCAATAAAATTTTCCATTGTGCCTTGTCCCTGCCCGCATTAACGGTGGTAAACCTACTGTGAAAATAATAATGATTTGTATCAGTGAAATAAGTTATTTTATGTAGGCGATCTTTTGTCTTCAGTCTTGGAACAAACTGTTCGGAACCATCACTAATGCGTAAGAATTAAACTTATAAAGGAATCTAATTGCATATACGGCTTTGCTTTCCTTTTTTTTTTATATTGGGGCGGGGGTGGCTCAGTCGGTAGCGCGCCAGGCTCGTAATCTGTAGTTCCCAGGTTCGAGTCCCAGCTGGGTCAGCGTTGAGATTTATCTCCGCAAAATTTCCCCGCCCTGTCCACGGTCAGTAGGGGACACCGATGGGCTTGGAAAGACCGCCGTCCGTCGGTTGGGACGTTAAGCCGTGGCCCCGTGTGCGGGAAAGCCATACCCTGTGCACCTTAAAGAACACCCTGGATGGCCTTTACGGGAGGCTACCATCTGTCGGAGGCTAACAGCTGTACCAGTGGGTCCCTTCCCCCAACCTTCTCTGAGCCTTCGGGGTCCATGTGACCTGGCCATTTAGCCCGTGGTGTGCAAAAAAGTGCCGCTCAGAGGTAAAACAACCCAACCCAACCCAACCTTTTTTTATTATTTATCGTAAAACTGACTTCTCCACAACCTCTGGCAACTTCCATTTGATTCAACAAACCGACCCCTAGGTCGGAGTGACGGTTTAGAAATCAAGGGTCACCGAAGGCACCCCTTGATTTCTAGTAAATAACAAACGCCAAATATTAGATTTATCTAATGCAATAGTATTAATGAATCCAATGACCCCAAAAGCATTAAAGCAGGGAATTTCAAGTACAGTCGCTCAAAAAAGTATACGAACGCTATGGTTCATTACAGAATTCAGAAAAAATATCTGGCAAAGATTTTTTTTTTGAAATTAGTGATCTGGCAACCTGCGTGTCACGTGACACGAAGGTTGCCAGATCACTAAATTCTAAAAATGATTGCAATCGCTAAATTGCCAGATCACTAATTTCTAAAAAAATCGTTGCCAGATATTTTTCCTGAATTCCGTAATCAACCATAGTGTTCGGATACTTTTTTGAGCGACTGTAGGTGGTCATATTATTTTGATACTAGATCGTGTGGGCTCACTTACGGAAATATTGAGCGTGTGCAGTTACCGTTCACAGCAAACTGGAGCGTGTGCAGTAACTGCACACGCTCCAGTTTGCTGTGAACGGTAACTGGAGCGTGTACAGTTGCTGTACACGCCCTAGATATTTTTCCTGAATTCTGTAATCACGTGACACGAAGGTTGCCAGATCACTAATTTCTAAAAAAATTGTTGCCAGATGTTTTTTCTGAATTCTGTAATCAACCATGTGTTCGGATACTTTTTTGAGCGACTGTACTCAATGGACAACTGTTAGGAAAAAGATATGTCTACCTGTCAAGGCTATGTAGTATGTTCTTTAGATGCACAGGGTTCGACTTAGTTGACCAAGGTTTCACATGCATTCGAACCAACCTGGAGATTTTTCAAGCCTATCGGTGGCCCGTTCTGACCCAATGATTGATTACAAGCGTGGCGCGCTGCCAATTGGGCCAGAGTCCCTCCCTATGATTTGATAACAGCATTGCGTGTGCAAAGCGACTTTCAGAAATCAAAAAACCAATCCAGAGACCGAATCACTAAGAACACATGAGATTAAAAAAAGAAAACCCGCACATTTGTTTACATTTTTAATTTCACTATCAGTGAATGTTTTTTGAAAATATCATACGTCAACGAAACACGACCACCCTGGAGTAAGAATTTTTTTTATTCTTTAAAACATCTCTACACAGCAATTCCGCGCTGGAAGAAGAAAGTAAAATGGAAAAACAAGTTTTCTGTTTCGAGATCAGAATTCGCTTCAAAGGGTTCGTAACAATTGTGTGCATAGCCCACCCTGAAATACGAACAGGAAGATAAAGAACACTGCTTTCGGATGTAATGGATGCTCGTGCTGGGAAAGAGTTCCCGATAGTTTCTCCAGTTCCCTTTGGAAGAGACTTACGAGTCTCTTTCCATCACACTGGCTTCTGATCCTCGTGTCTGCGTCTTACTAAATATAGCTCTATCGATCCAGGGAAGAGGAAGAGCATGATTCACTGAAAATTTTAATACATCTTGGAGGATTATTGACGATGCTGGACGCTACCGCGAATATTTTATCCTTTTTTTATTATTTCTCCTTTCTTTTTTTAATATCTGTCCACTCTTCGATAAAGGTTTTAGATCGCACGATTTAAAATCAACTTCGGGTTTTATCACCAAGAAGAAAGAAACCGCAGATGTGGCAAGAGCTTTGTTTCCAGGGAAGGAAAAATACTTTCTGTGAGGATGTAAACAGGAATATTTTCGATGCCTGTTTTTTTAGTCTTTCTTTTTTGAATTGTTAATGGCGAGAGGTTGGTTTAAAAAAAATATATTTTTTCTGCATCAAATGAATTACGTTTTAATGAGTGGAGTTGGATTGCTGTCACTAGTTTGTGTTATGGAATAAGATATAAATGGCAAAATCTCCGTGGATAAGTATCATGTGGAGGAATGAGTACCGATGGGAAGCTTCGAGGTTGGGTTGTGTTATCCTTGAGCTGTAGTTTTTGAACCCAATCAGCTGAATGGCGGGGTCATAAGGACTACAAGATCTTGATGCTAGTTAACCCTTTCGGCCCTGCCGGTGGCTTTGGGTTGTTTTACCTCTGAGCGGCACTTTTTTTTGCACACCATGGGCTAAATGGCCAGGTCACAAGGACCCCGAAGGCTCAGAGAAGGTTGGGGGAGGAGACCTACTGGTACAGCTGTTGGGAGACAGATGGTAGCCTCCCGTCAAGGCCATCCAGCGTGTTCTTTAACGTGCACAGGGTATGACTCTCCAGCACACGGGGCCACTGCTTAACGTCCCATCCGACAGACGGCGGCCTTTCCAAGCCCATCGGTGTCCCCTACTGACCGTGGGCAGGGCGGGGGAATTTTGCGGAGATAAATCTCAACGCTGACCCAGCTGGGACTCGAACCTAGGAACTACAGATTACGAGCCTGGCGCGCTACCGACTGGCCACCCCCGCCCCACCCTGCCGGCGGCATTTGCCACTTTAATATATAAAGAGTTCTAGCCACTGGCTGAGTATCTAGTTTCACCATAAAGCACTAGATGTCACCTCTACAAAGTATGTGAATCACATTTCATGACATGTTTCAACAAGAAATGAGTGTTTACATATTTCAGTGACCCGTATTGTCCCGCTATTCAAGATGAATGCTAATAACCTGAACACTATGTTTGGTAAGTACCGATCTAAAATCGAAATCTGAAAAATGTTTCAAAATTTTTCACACGAAATAATTTGATAAGATCTTTGTATAAAAACATTATTTAAAATGAATAAAAAATATTCTTCCATTTTTATCTCTAAGACCTGGTGGTGGTATTTGCCACGATTTCCTAGTTTCTAAACCTATGGCGGAAACCCGCTCAAACTTAGTAGGAGGAGAGTCCTTGTATGTCTTACATTCAATTATTGATGATCAAAAAATATTTTTCATATTAAAAATTCAGGGCTGAAAGGGTTAAAGAAAAGCTGTCCTTTTGGTAGATCTTAGGAGACAGAAGGAATCCTTTCTCGTGGCCTGTTGGGGCGGGGGTGGCTCAGTCGGTAGTGCGCCAGGCTAGTAATCTGTAGTTCCCAGGTTCGAGTCCCAGCTGGGTCAGCGTTGAGATTTATCTCCGCAAAATTCCCCGCCCTGCCCACGGTCAGTAGGGGACACCGATGGGCTTGGAAAGGCCGCCGTCCGTCGGATGGAACGTTAAGCCGTGGGCTCGTGTGCGGGAGAGCCATACCCTGTGCACGTTAAAGAACACGCTGGATGGCCTTGACGGGAGGCTACCATCTGTCTCCCAACAGCTGTTCTAGTGGGTCCCCTCCCCGAAACTTCTCTGAGCCTTCGGGGTCCATGTGACCTGGCCATTTAGCCCAAGGTGTGCAAAAAAGTGCCGCTCAGAGGTAACACAACCCAACAACCGTGGCCTGTTTGTTCTTTAACATAAGCATGCTGATCATCGAACCAGGGAAAATGGGTTCGGATGTGGGTTGTTTACCTCTGAGCGGCGTTTTGTTTGCACACAATGTACTAAATGACCAAATCCCAAAGACCCCGAGAGCTCAGAGCAGGTTGGAGGAAGGGAAAGCCAGTGGACAGATCTTAGGAGACGGATGATAGCTTTCCATCAAGGCCATATAGCTTGTTCTTTAACGTGCACAGGGTCTGACTCTCCTGCACACGGGAACACGGCTTTACATCCCTTAAGATGGACGGCAGCCTCCTTTCCAGGCCATTCGGTATTCTTTTTCTCACCGAGGGAAGAATGATAATGAGGAGATAGATTTGAACGTTCGCCCAGTTGAGAATCAACCTGGGAAGTGCAGTTTACGAGCCTAGCGCGCTACTGATTGAGAGCTTGAGTTGTGTTGTTTCACCTCTGAGCGGCACTTTTGTGCACACCATGGGCTAAATGGCCAGGCCACAAGGACCCCGAAGGCTCAGAGAAGGTTGGGGGAGGGGACCCACTGGAACAGCTGTTGGGAGACAGATGGTAGCCTCCCGTCAAGGCCATCCAGCGTGTTCTTTAACGTGCACAGGGTATGGCTCTCCTGCACACGGGGCCACGGCTTAACGTCCCATCCGAGGAACGGCGGCCTTTCCAAGCCCATCGGTGTCCCCTACTGACCGTGGGCAGTGCGGGGAATTTTGCGGAGATAAATCTTAACGCTGACCCAGCTGGGACTCGAACCTGGGAACTACAGATTACGAGCCTGGCGCACTACCGACTGAGCTACCCCCGCCCCTCAGCATGAGTTGGAGGAGAAACTCACAATGCGTGAAAGCTAGGAATCGAATTTGCCAACATCAGTTTGTGAGTCTAATGCTCTACTGATGGAATCAACCTCCACCTTCTTGAAGCGGGGAAAAAAGAGGTTCATTTCCCGTTTGTTTCATCGCTCGGAAAAAAGTAAAAGATTTTCTTATTTACATTTTTAATTTGCTTGAACTAGTTTGGCACATGTCATTTCAGCACTCGTGATAAAATATTTCTGCTAACAACACCAATTGTAGGAAGTTTTTATTTCTTATTAAGGAGTGCAAATTTAACTCTATAGATACAACAATTGAGTGCAGATTTTTGTAAGATGCTGATCTAAAGGTAGAATGAAGGAGTGGTCTTGGAGGAAGCGAAAGAAATGAGGGAGTGGTCTTGCAGGAAAGGAAAGAAGACAAGGAGAGATCTTTGAGAAAAGGAAAGAAGTGGAGGAGTGGTCTTGGAGGAAGCGAAAGAAGTGAGGGAGTGGTCTTGCAGGAAAGGAAAGAAGACAAGGAGAGATCTTTGAGAAAAAGAAAGAAGTGGAGGAGTGGTCTTGGAGGAAGCGAAAGAAGTGAGGGAGTGGTCTTGCAGGAAAGGAAAGAAGACAAGGAGAGATCTTTGAGAAAAAGAAAGAAGTGGAGGAGTGGTCTTGGAGGAAGCGAAAGAAGTGAGGGAGTGGTCTTGCAGGAAAGGAAAGAAGACAAGGAGAGATCTTTGAGAAAAACAAAGAAGTGGAGGAGTGGTCTTGGAGGAAACGAAAGAAGTGAGGGAGTGGTCTTGCAGGAAAGGAAAGAAGACAAGGAGAGATCTTTGAGAAAAAGAAAGAAGTGGAGGAGTGGTCTTGGAGGAAGCGAAAGAAGTGAGGGAGTGGTCTTGCAGGAAAGGAAAGAAGACAAGGAGAGATCTTTGAGAAAAAGAAAGAAGTGGAGGAGTGGTCTTGGAGGAAGCGAAAGAAGTGAGGGAGTGGTCTTGCAGGAAAGGAAAGAAAACAAGGAGAGATCTTTGAGAAAAACAAAGAAGTATAGGAGTGGTCTTGGAGGAAGCGAAAGAAGTGAGGGAGTGGTCTTGCAGGAAAGGAAAGAAGACAGGGAGAGATCTTTGAGAAAAAGAAAGAAGTGGAGGAGTGGTCTTGGAGGAAACGAAAGAAGTGAGGGAGTGGTCTTGCAGGAAAGGAAAGAAGACAAGGAGAGATCTTTGAGAAAAAGAAAGAAGTGGAGGAGTGGTCTTGGAGGAAGCGAAAGAAGTGAGGGAGTGGTCTTGCAGGAAAGGAAAGAAGACAAGGAGAGATCTTTGAGAAAAACAAAGAAGTGGAGGAGTGGTCTTGGAGGAAACGAAAGAAGTGAGGGAGTGGTCTTGCAGGAAAGGAAAGAAGACAAGGAGAGATCTTTGAGAAAAAGAAAGAAGTGGAGGAGTGGTCTTGGAGGAAGCGAAAGAAGTGAGGGAGTGGTCTTGCAGGAAAGGAAAGAAGACAAGGAGAGATCTTTGAGAAAAAGAAAGAAGTGGAGGAGTGGTCTTGGAGGAAGCGAAAGAAGTGAGGGAGTGGTCTTGCAGGAAAGGAAAGAAGACAAGGAGAGATCTTTGAGAAAAAGAAAGAAGTGGAGGAGTGGTCTTGGAGGAAACGAAAGAAGTGAGGGAGTGGTCTTGCAGGAAAGGAAAGAAGACAAGGAGAGATCTTTGAGAAAAACAAAGAAGTGGAGGAGTGGTCTTGGAGGAAGCGAAAGAAGTGAGGGAGTGGTCTTGCAGGAAAGGAAAGAAGACAAGAAGAGATCTTTGAGAAAAAGAAAGAAGTGGAGGAGTGGTCTTGGAGGAAGCGAAAGAAGTGAGGGAGTGGTCTTGCAGGAAAGGAAAGAAGACAAGGAGAGATCTTTGAGAAAAACAAAGAAGTATAGGAGTGGTCTTGGAGGAAGCGAAAGAAGTGAGGGAGTGGTCTTGCAGGAAAGGAAAGAAGACAGGGAGAGATCTTTGAGAAAAAGAAAGAAGTGGAGGAGTGGTCTTGGAGGAAACGAAAGAAGTGAGGGAGTGGTCTTGCAGGAAAGGAAAGAAGACAAGGAGAGATCTTTGAGAAAAAGAAAGAAGTGGAGGAGTGGTCTTGGAGGAAGCGAAAGAAGTGAGGGAGTGGTCTTGCAGGAAAGGAAAGAAGACAAGGAGAGATCTTTGAGAAAAACAAAGAAGTATAGGAGTGGTCTTGGAGGAAGCGAAAGAAGTGAGGGAGTGGTCTTGCAGGAAAGGAAAGAAGACAAGGAGAGATCTTTGAGAAAAAGAAAGAAGTGGAGGAGTGGTCTTGGAGGAAGCGAAAGAAGTGAGGGAGTGGTCTTGCAGGAAGGAAAGAAGACAAGGAGAGATCTTTGAGAAAAAGAAAGAAGTGGAGGAGTGGTCTTGGAGGAAGCGATAGAAGTGAGGGAGTGGTCTTGCAGGAAAGGAAAGAAGACAGGGAGAGATCTTTGAGAAAAAGAAAGAAGTGGAGGAGTGGTCTTGGAGGAAGCGAAAGAAGTGAGGGAGTGGTCTTGCAGGAAAGGAAAGAAGACAAGGAGAGATCTTTGAGAAAAACAAAGAAGTATGGGAGTGGTCTTGGAGGAAGCGAAAGAAGTGAGGGAGTGGTCTTGCAGGAAAGGAAAGAAGACAAGGAGAGATCTTTGAGAAAAAGAAAGAAGTGGAGGAGTGGTATTGGAGGAAGCGAAAGAAGTGAGGGAGTGGTCTTGCAGGAAAGGAAAGAAGACAAGGAGAGATCTTTGAGAAAAAGAAAGAAGTGGGGGAGTGGTCTTGGAGGAAACGAAAGAAGTGAGGGAGTGGTCTTGCAGGAAAGGAAAGAAGACAAGGAGAGATCTTTGAGAAAAACAAAGAAGTGGAGGAGTGGTCTTGGAGGAAGCGAAAGAAGTGAGGGAGTGGTCTTGCAGGAAAGGAAAGAAGACAAGGAGAGATCTTTGAGAAAAAGAAAGAAGTGGAGGAGTGGTCTTGGAGGAAACGAAAGAAGTGAGGGAGTGGTCTTGCAGGAAAGGAAAGAAGACAAGGAGAGATCTTTGAGAAAAACAAAGAAGTGGAGGAGTGGTCTTGGAGGAAGCGAAAGAAGTGAGGGAGTGGTCTTGCAGGAAAGGAAAGAAGACAAGGAGAGATCTTTGAGAAAAAGAAAGAAGTGGAGGAGTGGTCTTGGAGGAAGCGAAAGAAGTGAGGGAGTGGTCTTGCAGGAAGGAAAGAAGACAAGGAGAGATCTTTGAGAAAAAGAAAGAAGTGGAGGAGTGGTCTTGGAGGAAGCGAAAGAAGTGAGGGAGTGGTCTTGCAGGAAAGGAAAGAAGACAGGGAGAGATCTTTGAGAAAAAGAAAGAAGTGGAGGAGTGGTCTTGGAGGAAGCGAAAGAAGTGAGGGAGTGGTCTTGCAGGAAAGGAAAGAAGACAAGGAGAGATCTTTGAGAAAAACAAAGAAGTATGGGAGTGGTCTTGGAGGAAGCGAAAGAAGTGAGGGAGTGGTCTTGCAGGAAAGGAAAGAAGACAAGGAGAGATCTTTGAGAAAAAGAAAGAAGTGGAGGAGTGGTCTTGGAGGAAGCGAAAGAAGTGAGGGAGTGGTCTTGCAGGAAAGAAGACAAGGAGAGATCTTTGAGAAAAACAAAAAAGTATAGGAGTGGTCTTGGAGGAAGCGAAAGAAGTGAGGGAGTGGTCTTGCAGGAAAGGAAAGAAGACAAGGAGAGATCTTTGAGAAAAAGAAAGAAGTGGAGGAGTGGTCTTGGAGGAAACGAAAGAAGTGAGGGAGTGGTCTTGCAGGAAAGGAAAGAAGACAAGGAGAGATCTTTGAGAAAAACAAAGAAGTGGAGGAGTGGTCTTGGAGGAAGCGAAAGAAGTGAGGGAGTGGTCTTGCAGGAAAGGAAAGAAGACAAGGAGAGATCTTTGAGAAAAAGAAAGAAGTGGAGGAGTGGTCTTGGAGGAAGCGAAAGAAGTGAGGGAGTGGTCTTGCAGGAAGGAAAGAAGACAAGGAGAGATCTTTGAGAAAAAGAAAGAAGTGGAGGAGTGGTCTTGGAGGAAGCGAAAGAAGTGAGGGAGTGGTCTTGCAGGAAAGGAAAGAAGACAGGGAGAGATCTTTGAGAAAAAGAAAGAAGTGGAGGAGTGGTCTTGGAGGAAGCGAAAGAAGTGAGGGAGTGGTCTTGCAGGAAAGGAAAGAAGACAAGGAGAGATCTTTGAGAAAAACAAAGAAGTATGGGAGTGGTCTTGGAGGAAGCGAAAGAAGTGAGGGAGTGGTCTTGCAGGAAAGGAAAGAAGACAAGGAGAGATCTTTGAGAAAAAGAAAGAAGTGGAGGAGTGGTCTTGGAGGAAGCGAAAGAAGTGAGGGAGTGGTCTTGCAGGAAAGAAGACAAGGAGAGATCTTTGAGAAAAACAAAAAAGTATAGGAGTGGTCTTGGAGGAAGCGAAAGAAGTGAGGGAGTGGTCTTGCAGGAAAGGAAAGAAGACAAGGAGAGATCTTTGAGAAAAAGAAAGAAGTGGAGGAGTGGTCTTGGAGGAAACGAAAGAAGTGAGGGAGTGGTCTTGCAGGAAAGGAAAGAAGACAAGGAAAGATCTTTGAGAAAAACAAAGAAGTGGAGGAGTGGTCTTGGAGGAAGCGAAAGAAGTGAGGGAGTGGTCTTGCAGGAAAGGAAAGAAGACAGGGAGAGATCTTTGAGAAAAAGAAAGAAGTGGAGGAGTGGTCTTGGAGGAAGCGAAAGAAGTGAGGGAGTGGTCTTGCAGGAAAGGAAAGAAAACAAGGAGAGATCTTTGAGAAAAACAAAGAAGTATAGGAGTGGTCTTGGAGGAAGCGAAAGAAGTGAGGGAGTGGTCTTGCAGGAAAAGAAAGAAGACAGGGAGAGATCTTTGAGAAAAAGAAAGAAGTGGAGGAGTGGTCTTGGAGGAAACGAAAGAAGTGAGGGAGT
Organism: Ryuthela nishihirai; assembly: GCA_038380435.1. Classification (NCBI taxonomy): domain Eukaryota; kingdom Metazoa; phylum Arthropoda; class Arachnida; order Araneae; family Heptathelidae; genus Ryuthela; species Ryuthela nishihirai. Next base: position 51,309 of record JAWZYU010000560.1, read on the forward strand.
GGTCTTGCAGGAAAGGAAAGAAGACAAGGAGAGATCTTTGAGAAAAAGAAAGAAGTGGAGGAGTGGTCTTGGAGGAAGCGAAAGAAGTGAGGGAGTGGTCTTGCAGGAAAGGAAAGAAGACAAGGAGAGATCTTTGAGAAAAACAAAGAAGTATAGGAGTGGTCTTGGAGGAAGCGAAAGAAGTGAGGGAGTGGTCTTGCAGGAAAGGAAAGAAGACAAGGAGAGATCTTTGAGAAAAAGAAAGAAGTGGAGGAGTGGTCTTGGAGGAAGCGAAAGAAGTGAGGGAGTGGTCTTGCAGGAAAGGAAAGAAGACAAGGAGAGATCTTTGAGAAAAAGAAAGAAGTGGAGGAGTGGTCTTGGAGGAAGCGAAAGAAGTGAGGGAGTGGTCTTGCAGGAAAGGAAAGAAGACAGGGAGAGATCTTTGAGAAAAAGAAAGAAGTGGAGTAGTGGTCTTGGAGGAAACGAAAGAAGTGAGGGAGTGGTCTTGCAGGAAAGGAAAGAAGACAAGGAGAGATCTTTGAGAAAAAGAAAGAAGTGGAGGAGTGGTCTTGGAGGAAGCGAAAGAAGTGAGGGAGTGGTCTTGCAGGAAAGGAAAGAAGACAAGGAGAGATCTTTGAGAAAAACAAAGAAGTATAGGAGTGGTCTTGGAGGAAGCGAAAGAAGTAAGGGAGTGGTCTTGCAGGAAAGGAAAGAAGACAAGGAGAGATCTTTGAGAAAAACAAAGAAGTGGAGGAGTGGTCTTGGAGGAAGCGAAAGAAGTGAGGGAGTGGTCTTGCAGGAAAGGAAAGAAGACAAGGAGAGATCTTTGAGAAAAAGAAAGAAGTGGAGGAGTGGTCTTGGAGGAAGCGAAAGAAGTGAGGGAGTGGTCTTGCAGGAAGGAAAGAAGACAAGGAGAGATCTTTGAGAAAAAGAAAGAAGTGGAGGAGTGGTCTTGGAGGAAGCGAAAGAAGTGAGGGAGTGGTCTTGCAGGAAAGGAAAGAAGACAGGGAGAGATCTTTGAGAAAAAGAAAGAAGTGGAGGAGTGGTCTTGGAGGAAGCGAAAGAAGTGAGGGAGTGGTCTTGCAGGAAAGGAAAGAAGACAAGGAGAGATCTTTGAGAAAAACAAAGAAGTATGGGAGTGGTCTTGGAGGAAGCGAAAGAAGTGAGGGAGTGGTCTTGCAGGAAAGGAAAGAAGACAAGGAGAGATCTTTGAGAAAAAGAAAGAAGTGGAGGAGTGGTCTTGGAGGAAGCGAAAGAAGTGAGGGAGTGGTCTTGCAGGAAAGAAGACAAGGAGAGATCTTTGAGAAAAACAAAAAAGTATAGGAGTGGTCTTGGAGGAAGCGAAAGAAGTGAGGGAGTGGTCTTGCAGGAAAGGAAAGAAGACAAGGAGAGATCTTTGAGAAAAAGAAAGAAGTGGAGGAGTGGTCTTGGAGGAAACGAAAGAAGTGAGGGAGTGGTCTTGCAGGAAAGGAAAGAAGACAAGGAAAGATCTTTGAGAAAAACAAAGAAGTGGAGGAGTGGTCTTGGAGGAAGCGAAAGAAGTGAGGGAGTGGTCTTGCAGGAAAGGAAAGAAGACAGGGAGAGATCTTTGAGAAAAAGAAAGAAGTGGAGGAGTGGTCTTGGAGGAAGCGAAAGAAGTGAGGGAATGGTCTTGCAGGAAAGGAAAGAAAACAAGGAGAGATCTTTGAGAAAAACAAAGAAGTATAGGAGTGGTCTTGGAGGAAGCGAAAGAAGTGAGGGAGTGGTCTTGCAGGAAAAGGAAGAAGACAGGGAGAGATCTTTGAGAAAAAGAAAGAAGTGGAGGAGTGGTCTTGGAGGAAACGAAAGAAGTGAGGGAGTGGTCTTGCAGGAAAGGAAAGAAGACAAGGAGAGATCTTTGAGAAAAAGAAAGAAGTGGAGGAGTGGTCTTGGAGGAAGCGAAAGAAGTGAGGGAGTGGTCTTGCAGGAAAGGAAAGAAGACAAGGAGAGATCTTTGAGAAAAACAAAGAAGTATAGGAGTGGTCTTGGAGGAAGCGAAAGAAGTGAGGGAGTGGTCTTGCAGGAAAGGAAAGAAGACAAGGAGAGATCTTTGAGAAAAAGAAAGAAGTGGAGGAGTGGTCTTGGAGGAAGCGAAAGAAGTGAGGGAGTGGTCTTGCAGGAAAGGAAAGAAGACAAGGAGAGATCTTTGAGAAAAAGAAAGAAGTGGAGGAGTGGTCTTGGAGGAAGCGAAAGAAGTGAGGGAGTGGTCTTGCAGGAAAGGAAAGAAGACAGGGAGAGATCTTTGAGAAAAAGAAAGAAGTGGAGTAGTGGTCTTGGAGGAAACGAAAGAAGTGAGGGAGTGGTCTTGCAGGAAAGGAAAGAAGACAAGGAGAGATCTTTGAGAAAAAGAAAGAAGTGGAGGAGTGGTCTTGGAGGAAGCGAAAGAAGTGAGGGAGTGGTCTTGCAGGAAAGGAAAGAAGACAAGGAGAGATCTTTGAGAAAAACAAAGAAGTATAGGAGTGGTCTTGGAGGAAGCGAAAGAAGTAAGGGAGTGGTCTTGCAGGAAAGGAAAGAAGACAAGGAGAGATCTTTGAGAAAAAGAAAGAAGTGGAGGAGTGGTCTTGGAGGAAGCGAAAGAAGTGAGGGAGTGGTCTTGCAGGAAAGGAAAGAAGACAAGGAGAGATCTTTGACAAAAACAAAGAAGTGGAGGAGTGGTCTTGGAGGAAGCGAAAGAAGTAAGGGAGTGGTCTTGCAGGAAAGGAAAGAAGACAAGGAGAGATCTTTGAGAAAAAGAAAGAAGTGGAGGAGTGGTCTTGGAGGAAGCGAAAGAAGTGAGGGAGTGGTCTTGCAGGAAAGGAAAGAAGACAGGGAGAGATCTTTGAGAAAAAGAAAGAAGTGGAGGAGTGGTCTTGGAGGAAGCGAAAGAAGTGAGGGAGTGGTCTTGCAGGAAAGGAAAGAAGCCAAGGAGAGATCTTTGAGAAAAACGAAGAAGTATAGGAGTGGTCCTGGAGGAAGCGAAAGAAGTGAGGGAGTGGTCTTGCAGGAAAGAAAAGAAGACAGGGAGAGATCTTTGAGAAAAAGATAGAAGTGGAGGAGTGGTCTTGGAGGAAGCGAAAGAAGTGAGGGAGTGGTCTTGCAGGAAAGGAAAGAAGACAAGGAGAGATCTTTGAGAAAAAGAAAGAAGTGGAGGAGTGGTCTTGGAGGAAGCGAAAGAAGTGAGGGAGTGGTCTTGCAGGAAAGGAAAGAAGACAGGGAGAGATCTTTGAGAAAAAGAAAGAAGTGGAGGAGTGGTCTTGGAGGAAACGAAAGAAGTGAGGGAGTGGTCTTGCAGGAAAGGAAAGAAGACAAGGAGAGATCTTTGAGAAAAAGAAAGAAGTGGAGGAGTGGTCTTGGAGGAAGCGAAAGAAGTGAGGGAGTGGTCTTGCAGGAAAGGAAAGAAGACAAGGAGAGATCTTTGAGAAAAACAAAGAAGTATAGGAGTGGTCTTGGAGGAAGCGAAAGAAGTGAGGGAGTGGTCTTGCAGGAAAGGAAAGAAGACAAGGAGAGATCTTTGAGAAAAAGAAAGAAGTGGAGGAGTGGTCTTGGAGGAAGCGAAAGAAGTGAGGGAGTGGTCTTGCAGGAAAGGAAAGAAGACAAGGAGAGATCTTTGACAAAAACAAAGAAGTGGAGGAGTGGTCTTGGAGGAAGCGAAAGAAGTAAGGGAGTGGTCTTGCAGGAAAGGAAAGAAGACAAGGAGAGATCTTTGAGAAAAAGAAAGAAGTGGAGGAGTGGTCTTGGAGGAAGCGAAAGAAGTGAGGGAGTGGTCTTGCAGGAAAGGAAAGAAGACAGGGAGAGATCTTTGAGAAAAAGAAAGAAGTGGAGGAGTGGTCTTGGAGGAAGCGAAAGAAGTGAGGGAGTGGTCTTGCAGGAAAGGAAAGAAGCCAAGGAGAGATCTTTGAGAAAAACGAAGAAGTATAGGAGTGGTCCTGGAGGAAGCGAAAGAAGTGAGGGAGTGGTCTTGCAGGAAAGAAAAGAAGACAGGGAGAGATCTTTGAGAAAAAGATAGAAGTGGAGGAGTGGTCTTGGAGGAAGCGAAAGAAGTGAGGGAGTGGTCTTGCAGGAAAGGAAAGAAGACAAGGAGAGATCTTTGAGAAAAAGAAAGAAGTGGAGGAGTGGTCTTGGAGGAAGCGAAAGAAGTGAGGGAGTGGTCTTGCAGGAAAGGAAAGAAGACAAGGAGAGATCTTTGAGAAAAAGAAAGAAGTGGAGGAGTGGTCTTGGAGGAAGCGAAAGAAGTGAGGGAGTGGTCTTGCAGGAAAGGAAAGAAGACAAGGAGAGATCTTTGACAAAAACAAAGAAGTGGAGGAGTGGTCTTGGAGGAAGCGAAAGAAGTAAGGGAGTGGTCTTGCAGGAAAGGAAAGAAGACAAGGAGAGATCTTTGAGAAAAAGAAAGAAGTGGAGGAGTGGTCTTGGAGGAAGCGAAAGAAGTGAGGGAGTGGTCTTGCAGGAAAGGAAAGAAGACAGGGAGAGATCTTTGAGAAAAAGAAAGAAGTGGAGGAGTGGTCTTGGAGGAAACGAAAGAAGTGAGGGAGTGGTCTTGCAGGAAAGGAGAGAAGACAGGGAGAGATCTTTGAGAAAAAGAAAGAAGTGGAGGAGTGGTCTTGGAGGAAGCGAAATAAGTGAGGGAGTGGTCTTGCAGGAAAGGAAAGAAGACAAGGAGAGATCTTTGAGAAAAACAAAGAAGTGGAGGAGTGGTCTTGGAGGAAGCGAAAGAAGTGAGGGAGTGGTCTTGCAGGAAAGGAAAGAAGACAAGGAGAGATCTTTGACAAAAACAAAGAAGTGGAGGAGTGGTCTTGGAGGAAGCGAAAGAAGTAAGGGAGTGGTCTTGCAGGAAAGGAAAGAAGACAAGGAGAGATCTTTGAGAAAAAGAAAGAAGTGGAGGAGTGGTCTTGGAGGAAGCGAAAGAAGTGAGGGAGTGGTCTTGCAGGAAAGGAAAGAAGACAGGGAGAGATCTTTGAGAAAAAGAAAGAAGTGGAGGAGTGGTCTTGGAGGAAGCGAAAGAAGTGAGGGAGTGGTCTTGCAGGAAAGGAAAGAAGCCAAGGAGAGATCTTTGAGAAAAACGAAGAAGTATAGGAGTGGTCCTGGAGGAAGCGAAAGAAGTGAGGGAGTGGTCTTGCAGGAAAGAAAAGAAGACAGGGAGAGATCTTTGAGAAAAAGATAGAAGTGGAGGAGTGGTCTTGGAGGAAGCGAAAGAAGTGAGGGAGTGGTCTTGCAGGAAAGGAAAGAAGACAAGGAGAGATCTTTGAGAAAAACAAAGAAGTGGAGGAGTGGTCTTGGAGGAAGCGAAAGAAGTGAGGGAGTGGTCTTGCAGGAAAGGAAAGAAGACAAGGAGAGATCTTTGACAAAAACAAAGAAGTGGAGGAGTGGTCTTGGAGGAAGCGAAAGAAGTAAGGGAGTGGTCTTGCAGGAAAGGAAAGAAGACAAGGAGAGATCTTTGAGAAAAAGAAAGAAGTGGAGGAGTGGTCTTGGAGGAAGCGAAAGAAGTGAGGGAGTGGTCTTGCAGGAAAGGAAAGAAGACAGGGAGAGATCTTTGAGAAAAAGAAAGAAGTGGAGGAGTGGTCTTGGAGGAAGCGAAAGAAGTGAGGGAGTGGTCTTGCAGGAAAGGAAAGAAGCCAAGGAGAGATCTTTGAGAAAAACGAAGAAGTATAGGAGTGGTCCTGGAGGAAGCGAAAGAAGTGAGGGAGTGGTCTTGCAGGAAAGAAAAGAAGACAGGGAGAGATCTTTGAGAAAAAGATAGAAGTGGAGGAGTGGTCTTGGAGGAAGCGAAAGAAGTGAGGGAGTGGTCTTGCAGGAAAGGAAAGAAGACAAGGAGAGATCTTTGAGAAAAAGAAAGAAGTGGAGGAGTGGTCTTGGAGGAAGCGAAAGAAGTGAGGGAGTGGTCTTGCAGGAAAGGAAAGAAGACAAGGAGAGATCTTTGAGAAAAAGAAAGAAGTGGAGGAGTGGTCTTGGAGGAAGCGAAAGAAGTGAGGGAGTGGTCTTGCAGGAAAGGAAAGAAGACAAGGAGAGATCTTTGACAAAAACAAAGAAGTGGAGGAGTGGTCTTGGAGGAAGCGAAAGAAGTAAGGGAGTGGTCTTGCAGGAAAGGAAAGAAGACAAGGAGAGATCTTTGAGAAAAAGAAAGAAGTGGAGGAGTGGTCTTGGAGGAAGCGAAAGAAGTGAGGGAGTGGTCTTGCAGGAAAGGAAAGAAGACAGGGAGAGATCTTTGAGAAAAAGAAAGAAGTGGAGGAGTGGTCTTGGAGGAAACGAAAGAAGTGAGGGAGTGGTCTTGCAGGAAAGGAGAGAAGACAGGGAGAGATCTTTGAGAAAAAGAAAGAAGTGGAGGAGTGGTCTTGGAGGAAGCGAAATAAGTGAGGGAGTGGTCTTGCAGGAAAGGAAAGAAGACAAGGAGAGATCTTTGAGAAAAACAAAGAAGTGGAGGAGTGGTCTTGGAGGAAGCGAAAGAAGTGAGGGAATGGTCTTGCAGGAAAGGAAAGAAGACAGGGAGAGATCTTTGAGAAAAAGAAAGAAGTGGAGGAGTGGTCTTGGAGGAAACGAAAGAAGTGAGGGAGTGGTCTTGCAGGAAAGGGAAGAAGACAAGGAGAGATCTTTGAGAAAAAGAAAGAAGTGGAGGAGTGGTCTTGGAGGAAGCGAAAGAAGTGAGGGAGTGGTCTTGCAGGAAAGGAAAGAAGACAATAAGAGATCTTTGAGAAAAAGAAAGAAGTGGAGGAGTGGTCTTGGAGGAAGCGAAAGAAGTGAGGGAGTGGTCTTGCAGGAAAGGAAAGAAGACAAGGAGAGATCTTTGAGAAAAACAAAGAAGTGGAGGAGTGGTCTTGGAGGAAGCGAAAGAAGTGAGGGAATGGTCTTGCAGGAAAGGAAAGAAGACAGGGAGAGATCTTTGAGAAAAAGAAAGAAGTGGAGGAGTGGTCTTGGAGGAAACGAAAGAAGTGAGGGAGTGGTCTTGCAGGAAAGGAAAGAAGACAAGGAGAGATCTTTGAGAAAAAGAAAGAAGTGGAGGAGTGGTCTTGGAGGAAGCGAAAGAAGTGAGGGAGTGGTCTTGCAGGAAAGGAAAGAAGACAATAAGAGATCTTTGAGAAAAAGAAAGAAGTGGAGGAGTGGTCTTGGAGGAAGCGAAAGAAGTGAGGGAGTGGTCTTGCAGGAAAGGAAAGAAGACAGGGAGAGATCTTTGAGAAAAAGAAAGAAGTGGAGGAGTGGTCTTGGAGGAAGCGAAAGAAGTGAGGGAGTGGTCTTGCAGGAAAGGAAAGAAGACAAGGAGAGATCTTTGAGAAAAAGAAAGAAGTGGAGGAGTGGTCTTGGAGGAAGCGAAAGAAGTTAGGGAGTGGTCTTGCAGGAAAGGAAAGAAGACAGGGAGAGATCTTTGAGAAAAAGAAAGAAGTGGAGGAGTGGTCTTGGAGGAAGCGAAAGAAGTGAGGGAATGGTCTTGCAGGAAAGGAAAGAAGACAAGGAGAGATCTTTGAGAAAAAGAAAGAAGTGGAGGAGTGGTCTTGGAGGAAGCGAAAGAAGTGAGGGAGTGGTCTTGCAGGAAAGGAAAGAAGACAAGGAGAGATCTTTGAGAAAAAGAAAGAAGTGGAGGAGTGGTCTTGGAGGAAACGAAAGAAGTGAGGAAGTGGTCTTGCAGGAAAGGAAAGAAGACAGGGAGAGATCTTTGAGAAAAAGAAAGAAGTGGAGGAGTGGTCTTGGAGGAAGCGAAAGAAGTGAGGGAGTGGTCTTGCAGGAAAGGAAAGAAGACAAGGAGAGATCTTTGAGAAAAAGAAAGAAGTGGAGGAGTGGTCTTGGAGAAAGCGAAAGAAGTGAGGGAGTGGTCTTGCAGGAAAGGAAAGAAGACAATAAGAGATCTTTGAGAAAAAGAAAGAAGTGGAGGAGTGGTCTTGGAGGAAGCGAAAGAAGTGAGGGAGTGGTCTTGCAGGAAAGGAAAGAAGACAAGGAGAGACCTTTGAGAAAAAGAAAGAAGTGGAGGAGTGGTCTTGGAGGAAGCGAAAGAAGTGAGGGAGTGGTCTTGCAGGAAAGGAAAGAAGACAGGGAGAGATCTTTGAGAAAAAGAAAGAAGTGGAGGAGTGGTCTTGGAGGAAGCGAAAGAAGTGAGGGAGTGGTCTTGCAGGAAAGGAAAGAAGACAAGGAGAGATCTTTGAGAAAAAGAAAGAAGTGGAGGAGTGGTCTTGGAGGAAGCGAAAGAAGTTAGGGAGTGGTCTTGCAGGAAAGGAAAGAAGACAGGGAGAGATCTTTGAGAAAAAGAAAGAAGTGGAGGAGTGGTCTTGGAGGAAGCGAAAGAAGTGAGGGAATGGTCTTGCAGGAAAGGAAAGAAGACAAGGAGAGATCTTTGAGAAAAAGAAAGAAGTGGAGGAGTGGTCTTGGAGGAAGCGAAAGAAGTGAGGGAGTGGTCTTGCAGGAAAGGAAAGAAGACAAGGAGAGATCTTTGAGAAAAAGAAAGAAGTGGAGGAGTGGTCTTGGAGGAAACGAAAGAAGTGAGGGAGTGGTCTTGCAGGAAAGGAAAGAAGACAGGGAGAGATCTTTGAAAAAAGAAAGAAGTGGAGGAGTGGTCTTGGAGGAAGCGAAAGAAGTGAGGGAGTGGTCTTGCAGGAAAGGAAAGAAGACAAGGAGAGATCTTTGAGAAAAAGAAAGAAGTGGAGGAGTGGTCTTGGAGGAAACGAAAGAAGTGAGGGAGTGGTCTTGCAAGAAAAGAAAGAAGATAGAGAATGGGGTTGGAGAAAAACAAAGAAGTGAGGGATTGGTTTTTGGGAAAAAGGGAGAAGTGAGGTAGTGGTCTTGGAGGAAAAGAATATAATAAAAGAGTGGTAGTAGAGGAAAGAAAAAGTGAGAGGGTAGTATTGGAAAAGAGTCTTGGAGGAAAAGAATGAGGTAAGGAAATGGTCTTGGAAGAAAAGAAAGAAGTGGTTTTGGGATGAAAAGAAAGAAGTGTTCTTGGATGAAAAGAAAAAAGGGGTCTTGAATGAAAAGTAAACAAAAAAAGATATATACTTCTGTTGGATTAAAAAAAGAAGTGAGGGAGTGGTCTTGAAGGAAAAGAAAAAAAAAGTGAAGGAGTGGTCTTGAAGGAAAAGAAGGAAGTGAAGGAATGGCCTTTTAAGAAAAGAAAGAAGTGAAGGAATGGCCTTTTAAGAAAAGAAAGAAGTGAGGAAACGGTCTTAGGGGAAAAGAAAGAAGTGAGAAAGAATCTGATTTCATTTATCGGACTTCTGAAGGTAAGAGTTATAGAGCTGTCCTTTGTACAATAGACACTTCACGAATTTCGAAGGACACTCTGGACGGCTCGTATTAAAAATCCCATCTGCTCCTAGTATGTTTCCAGTGGGTCTTCTTCCACTCAATTTTAATTCTTGTTGTTGTTCTTGAGACCTGGCCATTTAAAAAGACTCCAGTTTCCACCTTACACCTTCCCAGCGTGTTTCCTTTACCATTCCTGTACTGATCGTCCGAGACTTTGTGACTTGGCCACTTAAGAAGACTTCTATCTTTCTATGATATCAGTTTTTTAATGCTGTAATTTACCATCCCATTTTTTTTGCTTTGAATTCCTTGTGACTTGGCAGTTTACGAAAACGTCCTGTCTCCTACTGTCAGAGGGGCGGGGGTGGCTCAGTCGATAGCACGCCAGGCTCGTAATCTTTAGTTCCCAGGTTCGAGTCTCAGCTGGGTCAGCGTTGAGATTTATCTCCGCAAAATTCCCCGCCCTGCCCACGGTCAGTAGGGGACACCGATGGGCTTAGAAAGGCCGCTGTCCGTCGGATGGGACGTTAAGCCGTGGCCCGTGTGCGGGAGAGCCATACCCTGTGCACGTTAAAGAACACGCTGGATGGCCTTGACAGGAGGCTACCATCTGTCTCCCAACAGCTGTTCCAGTGGGTCCTCTCCCCCAACCTTCTCTGAGCCTTCGGGGTTCTTGTGACCTGGCCATTTAGCCCATGGTGTGCAAAAAAGTACCGCTCAGAGGTAAAACAACCCAACCTACTGTCAGCTGTTCAATCGATCGACGACCATAAACCTGTTCTGAGCCTTGGGACTTTTATTTACGTTTCCTGACATCCATCTTAAAGATGACGCCCGAATATAATTAAGGGTAAAATCAAAGCGAACGAAATTAGCGTCAAATGTTGTTGAATGCGTGTCTTTAACAGCTCTTAAAGCCACGAAATTTTATTTGTATTTTCTCTATCAGCAAATGAAAAATGAGATTTGATTTCATTTTGCATCTTCTCTTTCAAATGATGCAAATTGAAATCGTATTATATTTTACATCATCTATATTCGCTTATACAAATTAAATCGGAAACTGATTTCTCTTAATCTGTTATGAAATACAAATTGGCATCGGATTTCATTTTGTATCTTCTGTATAAATAAGGAAATGCAAAAGGAGATCGGATTTTATTTTGGGTTGGGTTGGGTTGGGTTGTTTTACCTCTGAGCGGCACTTTTTTGCACACCATGGGCTAAATGGCCAAGTCACATGGACCCCGAAGGCTCAGAGAAGGTTGGGGGAGGGGACCCACTGGAACAGCTGTTGGGAGACAGATGGTAGCCTCCCGTCAAGGCCATCCAGCGTGTTCTTTAACGTGCACAGGGTATGGCTCTTCCGCACACGGGGCCACGGCTGAACGTCCCATCCGACGGACGGCGGCCTTTCCAAGCCCATCGGTGTCCCCTACTGACCGTGGGCAGGGCGGGGAATTTTGCGGTTTATTTTGGGCGTCTTGAATCAGGAGATGGAAATTGAGATCGGATTTGATATTGCATCTTTTATTTCAAATTACCTAGTGAGCTCAGGTTTTTTTTTCCTCATCTTTAGTTTACGAGACACAATGATATCGAATTTTTTATGTTCTCTATTAGAAGAGTGCTAAAAATAAATCAATGACGAAAATTGTGCTTTGATGTGAATGAATTTGGAATTGAAGAAAATAAATATGACAAAACGGTACTTTAATTCGAATGAGAGATAAGTCCGACCTCAATATTTTTAACCTGCACCCCCCCACCCCGAAGTTATTGTTCATAAGACATATACACCGAAGAGCCAAAACATTATGACCAACGCGTCTTTATGAAAATCGAAGCAACTGCAGGTAAACGACGGCGCATTGTGAAGGTCATGAAACGATATAAATAACACCTGATACTGAGCTCTGTTAATCAGTGTTATTCTTGTTCTTCAGATGGGAAAGGCAGCGGACTTAAGTGAGTTTGACAAAGGCCAAATTTTATAGTCCAGACGACTGAGTCAGAACATTTCTGAGACGGCGAGGCTTGTGGGTTGATCACGTCAGCCGTGGTTAGTATCTTCAAAAAATGGTTCGAGGAGGGATTTGGTTTGGTTTGGTTTACCTCTGAGCGGCACTTTTGTGCACACCATGGGCTAAATGGCCAGGTCACATGGACCCTGAAGGCTCAGAGAAGGTTGGGGGAGGGGACCCACTGGAACAGCTGTTGGGAGACAGATGGTAGCCTCCCGTCAAGGCCATCCAGCGTGTTCTTTAACGTGCACAGGGTATGGCTCTCCCGCATACGGAGCCATGGCTTAACGTCCCATCCGACGGACGGTGGCCTTTCCAAGCCCATCGGTGTCCCCTACTGACCGTGGGCAGAGCGGGAAATTTTGCGGAGATAAATCTCAAAGCTGATCCAGCTGGGACTCGAACCTGGGAACTACAGATTGCGAGCCTGGCGCGCTACCGACTGAGCCACCCCCGCCCCGGTTCGAGGAGGGAAAAACCACGAACCGCCGGCAATGTGTGGGCCGACCATGGCGCATCGATGCTAGAGGTGAGCGAAGGCTATCCCGTATGGTACGAGCCAACAGAAAGGTTACTGTGGCACAACTCGCCCGTAGTACATCGAACCCTGCTGAAAATGGGGCTGCATAGCCGCAGGCCGCTCTGAGTGCCCATGCTAACCTCGGTTCACCATTGAAAGCGACTACAAACAAAATGGGCACGCGAGCATCAAAACTGGACCTTGAAGGACTGAAAAAAGGCCGTATGGTCCAATGAATCTCTTTCATGTTGCACCATATGGACGGTTGGTACGTGTGCGTCGTTTACCTGGGGAAGTGTTGCACCAGGATGCACCATGGGACGAAAACAAGCCGGTGGAGGAAGTGTAGTGCTTTGGGCAATGTTCTGTTGGGAAACCCTGGGTCCAGTCATTCATGTGCAAGAAACTACGACGTCTACCACCTACTCAAACATCATTGCAGACCAGGTACATCCTTTCATGGCAACGGTATGTCCCTCTAGTAGTGCCTTCTTTCAGCAGGATAATGAGTCACGCCACACTGCCCGGACTCTTCGAGAATGGTTCGCAGAACATGAGGAAGACTTCCGGGTATTGCCCTGGCCTCCAAATTCCCCAAACATCAATCCAATTGAGCATCTCTGGTATGTGTCGGAACAGCATATCCGATCTGCGTCGGCTCAACCACGTAACTTACAAGAGTTAAAGGATCTTCTGGTAACCTGTTGGTACTATATACCACAACACGGGGCTGGGGTGGCTCAGTCGGTAGCGCGCCAGGCTCGTAATCTGTAGTTCCCAGGTTCGAGTCCCAGCTGGGTCAGCGTTGAGATTTATCTCCGCAAAATTTCCCGCCCTGCCCACGGTCAGTAGGGGACACAAATGGGCTTGGAAAGGCCGCCGTCCGTCGGATGAGACGTTAAGCCGTGGCCCCGTGTGCGGAAGAGCCATACCCTGTGCACGTTAAAGAACACGCTGGATGGCCTTGACGGGAGGCTACCATCTTTCTCCCAACAGCTGTTCCAGTGGGTTCCCTACCCCAACCTTCTCTGAGCCTTCGGGGTCCATGTGACCTGGCCATTTAGCCCATGGTGTGCAAAAAAGTGCCGCTCAGAGGTAAAACAACCCAACCCTATACCACAACACACTTTTAGAAATCTTGTAGTGTCTATGCTTCGCAGGGTAAGAGCTGTTTTGGCGCCACGTGGAGGTAATCAACATATTAGGCAGGTGGTCATAATATTTTGGTTCTTCAATGTATAAAAGAATAAAATAAATTATTGGTGTGTCGCCAATCATTTATGATTATTCTGTTATAAATATATTTATTTTTCTGTTCATATTAGGATTATTCTTATATTATTAATTATAATCATTTTAGGACAATATTAAAACGTTAATGCAATTTGGAACTATCGCCGCAAAATTCCCCGCCCTGCCCACGGTCAATAGGGGACACCGATGGGCTTGGAAAGGCCGCCGTCCGTTGGATGGGACGTTAAGCCGTGGTCCGTGTGCGGGAGAGACATACCCTGTGCACGTTAAAGAACGCGCTGGATGGCTTGACGGCAGGCTACCATCTGTCTCCCAACAGCTGTTCCAGTGGGTCCCCTCCCCCAACCTTCTCTGACCCTTCGGGGTCCATGTGACTTGGCCATTTAGCCCATGGTGTGCAAAAAAGTGCCGTTCAGAGGTAAAACAACCCAACCCAACCCAATTTGGAACGAAAAATATTAGAAGTACGAATAGAAACTGAAAGTTATTGGGTAAAGTCATTAGAAACAGAAAGAGCTTATTAAACGTAATATTAATATTAATCATCAATACCTATCGAACACAAAAAAGAATTTTTTATTGTTCTCTAAACACAAAAAAATTCGATCTCTACAGATGGACAGACAGACGGACAGGGTAAACAGACGACAAACTGAGCACAATACCATTTTTTTTTCTTTTTCTTTTTGAAAACGAGATAAAAAAAAATAACCAAAAGCTGCATGGCGCTTATTTTGAATTACTGAGGATTGATTAAAAGATTGTTATCATAATAATTTTTTAATATTTTTTTGCAATTATAAGAAATTCCTGAAATTAAAATTATCCTGATCTTGAGCTAGATAAATCCCAAACGTCGTCATTTTCAATTCAACTTAGTCAAGTTGTTTACTCGACCAGCAATGTAGCTTTTCCTCGCTACACGTTGGTCGTGCAAGGAAGTAGTGAGTACAGGGGCCATTTCTGGGCGTAATCCAGTTAGCGTTTATCCACCAGGAGATATTTCCAAGGAAGAGAAAACGGTTAAAGGGAAGAAAGAGTTTCGGGAGACGAGTGAGTAATGAGGAGGGATTGCGAAGAGAGATGGGAAGAGCCAAACAAGTAACTGGAGGGAAAAAGAAATCCAACTGGAAAGAAAATGTGGTAAAGACATTAGCACTTCGCTAACGGAGCAATTAATAATTTTGAGAGTTATCATGGCTTGATGGTGATGCAGCTCTTCCTGAGAAAAATCGTTGATCTTTTATCTCCCGCGCTTTCGGAGATGGAGTGGTGGCGGGAGAATCAGGTGTGAGGAAGAAGGTGAGATGGTGGATAAATGATGCGGAGAGACTTCGATAAGGAGGAGGGAGAGTACAGAGGAAGGCAAGGGGTTTCTCTTGAGATCATTAATAATTCTATCCGTTTGAGAAATAGGTGAAGGAATTACTTCGACAGAATGGGAGAAATGCATTTTGGATGTAGTCATTGCAAATGTACACTGGGTGGTCACTGTATTGGAACACATTCATATTTTGTCAATAGGGAATCAGATTGTAGGTAATTTTTTAAATACATTTTTGTTACAGAAATCATGCGACTCCTGATAGATTTGAGATTTCTATGGGGTATATTTCAACTCGATTTTCAATAAAATTTGTTCATTATTTAAAGAATTTTCTGAGCTGGAATATTAAAACACTTAGTGTCTCCTCAATTTTTTTTCCTTCAAATCATGATGATGATGATGATAAACAACCAGTGGTTCTCAAAAGTGTGCCGCGAAATTTTTATGTTTACTCAAAATTTTCATCATCCTATTCTCTTTATTGTAAATTATATTTTTAATATTTAAAAATTCGAAAATAGAATTTTTACTCCGTTTGTTTTATTGAGATAAAGTAAAAAGTCCTTTATGAGGAGGTATATAATTCCTTTGCAAATTTTATGGTATTTTGAAAATAAAAATTCAAAAAGTAAACTTTTCTTTTTTATATCATTACATCATCCATATATATTTTAAATAATCGGCCTTCTCAGCTGAATATGAAATATTAAAAAAAATAATTGATCGTAAAATTATAGCCGATTATATTAACTAAGAAATAAATTATTATTTAAAAAAAAGCGATGCATTTTTTTTCCTTCGTGTGCTGCGGAATTTTTGAATTCTTCAAAGTATGCACTGAACTGAAAACGTTCGGAAAGCACTGCATTGTATAAACAGCTAAAATATTCTTATAGATGTTAGTAAATTTTAATGTAAAGGTAATTAGTTTAGTTTAAAAGATGCTTTAAAACGTTCTAACTTCCATAACTCTTGGAAATTAAATTGGATTTGATTGAAATCTTAATATATTTTGACTAACGTTAATGCTACAAAACGCTTATTTAAGAAGTCACTAATATCTGAACCCGACTCCCTATATTAAGAAAAAAAATATGGGTCATTTCCTAATAAAATTTTAATGAAAATTCGTCTTACATTTCCTTCTATGATCTCAATAACATCAATAGATTCCATGCATGGTTGGTTATACACGCTCTTATATATATATATGTGCGACCACATGCTATGCCAATGGAAAGTCCCATTGGAAAACATTTTGCAGCACCCTCGTATCATGAGTGGTTATAAAAAAAACATCTCATCCTCTGTCAGGTTGGAATTCGAAGATTTTCAGTTGTTGGTAAATCAAGCTGTGACAAGGTGGCCCAACTGTCTGAGAACGTTTCTGAAATGCTCCGTATGCGTTTCTCCAACACTTTGCATGACCTTCCTAATACTCCGTACGAGTCTCCTAATATTCTATTCAAGTTCCCTAATATTATCTATTACTCTATATGAGTTCCCTAATACTCTATATGTTGTTATTATCTATTACTCTATATGAGTTCCCTAATACTCTATATGAGTTTCCAACTACTCTATAGTATAATGTATATATGTATATATGTATAAGTTTCCTAATACTATATATTTCTCAATTACTCTAGAAGTTTTTTAATACGCTATATGTGTTCCTCTTACTCTAAATGAGTTTCCTAATACTCTATATGAGTTTCTTTATATTCTATATGAGTTCCCTATTACTCTAAGTGAGTTTCCTAATACTCTATATGAGTTCCCTAATACTCTATATGAGTTCCCTATTACCCTATGTGAGTTTTTTTATTATTCTACATGAGTTCCTAATTACTCTATATGAGTTCCTATTACTCTACATGAGTTTCCTAATACTCTATATGCATTTAGGCAATCATTTCCAGAATCTTGCATTCTTGATTTGAAACGAATCTCAAAAGAACTCTGCACTGTCTCTTCAAATATACTACGAAAAAAATGACGCCCATGATTCTTCGAAGGCGGTGGTCTCTTTGAAATCATTTTGCGATTTTAATTATGTTCGGAAATTTTAGTCTATCATGTTGTAATGAATGAAACTTTTACCTCTAATTTGTCATTTTGCGTTTAGAAACAGTCGCAGAAGAACTCTGTCACGTGATACTGAAAACAGTTTTCAAGCACTTCTTCTCGTTAAAAATTTAGAACTAAAAAAAAAAATATATTTTTTTGTTTTTCCATGCAGCTCAATAGCGTAGAAGCACTCGATCACGACAGCCAATCACGAGTCATTACGGAAAAGCTTAAAGAGAAATGGGGCTAGTTTAATTCTGTTGCCTCTGAGCGGCATTTTGTTTTGCACTAATCAGCTAAATGGCCAAGTCACAAGGACCCCAAGAAGGTCAGGAAAATGGATCTACAGGACAGATGTTAGGAGGCAGTTGGAAACTTCCCGCTAAGTCCATGCATCCATAAAAAGGAACATGACCAGTGATTTTTGGCTTCGACCTGTACAGAATTTCAGACACCGAGAAAGGAAAAGAAGTTCGTAGTTTTAGAGGAATCTTTTTTTATTCATTAGTTGAAAGATTCTGAAAAAAGTTCATCGCCGACACGGCGGGAATCCAACCCGCATCTCTTCAGATTCATGCCAGAGCGCGCATGAATCTGGAGATATGCGGGTTCGATTCCCGCCGTGTCGGGGATGCATTTTTTTCAGAAACTTTTAACTAATGTTTGAAATCTATCTGTACAGGTAATCTGTGCATTTACTATGGAGCGCTTTTTTTATTCATTCTATAAATGTGGTAATTAAAATTTCAAAAGAAATTTCTTGTGCCTATTAAAAAATTGTTAGCTTTCACTTTTAGTTTGCTTCTACGAACTTGTGTGTTACTTAATCTTCCGTTTCTAATTTTAGCTTTTTCATTCTTCGTTTTTTCGGATTTTAACCGTCGGGGGAAAAATAACGAATTGCTGTTAATATTTTATTTCATGAAAGAAAACCAAAAGAAAAAAAAAAAACGAAAAAAGACTTTTGGTAAAAATTTTACTTAAGTAAATATGAATCAACACTGCCTTAGTACATGTGAAACATAATCAGTCGATTCCTATTTCAAATCCAGGAAATAGATAGTTTCTTCTAGCGTTCTTTAAAATCAGAATTATTTTGCATTGTCTTCATCAGCAACCTTCTTGAGCAACTAAACAATGCTGCAAAAGTCCTCTCTTGTTTATTCTACCGATTAGACTTTTTCTTCCTATTTCAACAGTTCCTATTCTCGTTGCAATTCTAACAGATTCTCATAACGCATAAGCTGTTCAAAAACAAGGTGATATTTCACTCTAAAACAGTCACTTGGAATTCTGAAAAAAAAAAAAGATTTTGTTTTTCACTCTCTATTTCGAAATGTAAGAAATAAAAAAAAATATTCATTTCTAACCTTCGAATTTCCCCCAACGGATATCTTCGTTAACGATCCCTCCTCCTCCTCCTCCGAGGGCGATTGCCCCATCCATGCATTATTCATCCTCAAAAGTGCCGGGAACTTTCCAGTTCATATATTTTGCTTACGACCGCTTTATACCGCTTCAAGGCTTTTATGCTAAACACCCAAATGATAAAAGTCTTAAGGGCGTGATATTTTTAAACAGGAAAAGAAATACCAGCAAAAAAATAAACGTTTAGCATAAAACAAGTTGAGGTGGTCTTTTAATAATCCCCTGGGCTTTCCATTTTTTCTGGATAAAATGTAGAGATATACAGCCACTGTGAAGAGTGGGGGCAGGAGTTCCATGAGAGAGCAGGATCACCCCTCACCTATGAAATGCAATTTTAGTTTAAAATAATGGATGATTTTTGTGTTCACAATACACGGTGAGTCTGAAAATTAATGAAATGAATTTTGTACACCTATAAAAAAAAGGGGCCGTCCCGTGGCCGAGTGGTTAGCACGCTTGGCTACTGATCTAAGGGACCTGGGTTCGAGCCCCCGATAAGACATGGATGTGTGTGTCGTTTTTCTGCTGAGGTCCTGCCATCCTCTCGGATCTTCTACTTTGGCATATAAACTGACAGGCTCCTGTTAGACCTCTGTGGCAAGCAGCTGCTCGAGGGAGTATTTATTTTATTTACTTTTTTTTTATAACAATGCAGATAGATACGCAAGATGCGCGCGCATGCCCATTATGAAGAGTGTATAGTTCCTCTTTCGAAAGCATTTCGCATCAATTTTATTTAGCAGTGACGGAACTCTAAATAAAATTTGCATGATGCTAGAACATGATTGCATGATTTTGGCAAAAACTTCGACTGGTCAGACCAGGTTTTGATGAAAAATAAGAACTTTTGAAGATTATTTTTTGAAAAAAAAAAGGGGTTACCGAGACCAACCACCTTTCCTCGGCTGACTTCTTTCTCTTTCCGAAGATGAAGATGAAGATGAAGGAAACGATTTCATAGCATCCGAAATATCCAAAAGAATGCGACCCGGCCATCTCAAGGTGATAAGTTGGGAAGAATATCATGAATGCTTAGACAAGTGCAGAGGCCCCATGGTGGCTATTTTGAATGGTTTTTCGTAATAAATTCCTTGTCTGAATATTTGCTTTTTTTTAGAATTTCTGTTGCATTACGTTTCAGACACACGCGAATATTTGAGGTTAACGAGAAAAATCAGTGAAAAAAAAAAAAAAAGTAATTTAGACTTTAGACTCATTGCTCACTGGGAAAGAGTAACTAACTGAAGAAGTGTTAGGATAAAATGGTTATATTGAAAAAAGAGAAACTGAATAGCTGAGAAAAGGAAACGGGAATATTAGAGAAAGAAGATAACGTTTGTACGGGTTCTAAGGGAAGATAGCAAGAATGAAGAAAGAGGAACTGCAGAAAGTTTGAAAAGAAGAGAGTAAAGAAGTGGAGAAGTGTGTAGAGAAAAGGAGGAAGTTCGTGAAAGAGTAACAGGAGAAGTGTGTAGAAAAGAGAGCGACATTCGTGAAATAGGAAGTGGAGTGTTGTGAAAATAAGGGGGTGAAGTTGTAAAAAGAGAAACTGGAAAAGAGTGAAAAGGAGAAGACGAATTTTGTCTTCTCTTTTTCACTCTTTTCGAGGAACTGGAGAAGTATGAAGAGAAGAGGGCGAAGTTCGTGAAAGAAGAACTAGAGAAGTGTGAAGAGAAGAGGGCGAAGTTCGTGAAAGAAGAACTAGAGAAGTGTGAAGAGAAGGGGGCGAAGTTCGTGAAAGAAGACTAGAGAAGTGTGAAGAGAAGAGGGCGAAGTTCGTGAAAGAGGAACTAGAGAAGTGTGAAGCGAAGAGGGAGAAGTTCGTGAAAGAAGAACTAGAGAAGTGTGAAGAGAAGAGGGCGAAGTTCGTGAAAGAAGAACTAGAGAAGTGTGAAGAGAAGAGGGCGAAGTTCGTGAAAGAGGAACGGAAAGGTGTTTAGAGAAGAGGGCGAAGTTCGTGAAAGAAGAACTAGAGAAGTGTGAAGAGAATAGGGCGAAGTTCGTGAAAGGGGAACTAGAGAAGTGTGAAGAGAAGAGGGCGAAGTTCGTGAAAGAAGACTAGAGAAGTGTGAAGAGAAGAGGGCGAAGTTCGTGAAAGGGGAACTAGAGAAGTGTGAAGAGAAGAGGGCGAAGTTCGTGAAAGAAGAACTAGAGAAGTGTGAAGAGAATAGGGCGAAGTTCGTGAAAGGGGAACTAGAGAAGTGTGAAGAGAAGAGGGAGAAGTTCGTGAAAGAAGACTAGAGAAGTGTGAAGAGAAGAGGGCGAAGTTCGTGAAAGAAGACTAGAGAAGTGTGAAGAGAAGAGGGCGAAGTTCGTGAAAGAAGACTAGAGAAGTGTGAAGAGAAGAGGGCGAAGTTCGTGAAAGAGGAACTAGAGAAGTGTGAAGAGAAGAGGGCGAAGTTCGTGAAAGAAGAAGTAGAGAAGTGTGAAGAGAAGAGGGCGAAGTTCGTGAAAGAGGAACTAGAGAAGTGTGAAGAGAAGAGGGCGAAGTTCGTGAACGAAGACTAGAGATGTGTGAAGAGAAGAGGGCGAAGTTCGTGAAAGAAGAAGTAGAGAAGTGTGAAGAGAAGAGGGCGAAGTTCGTGAAAGAAGAAGTAGAGAAGTGTGAAGAGAAGAGAGCGAAGTTCGTGAAAGAAGACTAGAGAAGTGTGAAGAGAAGAGAGCGAAGTTCGTGAAAGAAGACTAGAGAAGTGTGAAGAGAAGAGGGCGAAGTTCGTGAAAGGGGAACTAGAGAAATGTGAAGAGAAGAGGGCGAAGTTCGTGAAAGAAGACTAGAGAAGTGTGAAGAGAAGAGGGCGAAGTTCGTGAAAGAAGACTAGAGAAGTGTGAAGAGAAGAGGGCGAAGTTCGTGAAAGAGGAACTAGAGAAGTGTGAAGAGAAGAGGGCGAAGTTCGTGAAAGAAGAACTAGAGAAGTGTGAAGAGAAGAGGGCGAAGTTCGTGAAAGAAGAAGTAGAGAAGTGTGAAGAGAAGAGGGCGAAGTTCGTGAAAGGGGAACTAGGGAAGTGTGAAGAGAAGAGAGCGAAGTTCGTGAAAGAAGACTAGAGAAGTGTGAAGAGAAGAGGGCGAAGTTCGTGAAAGGGGAACTAGAGAAGTGTGAAGAGAAGAGGGCGAAGTTCGTGAAAGAAGACTAGAGAAGTGTGAAGAGAAGAGGGCGAAGTTCGTGAAAGGGGAACTAGAGAAGTGTGAAGAGAAGAGAGCGAAGTTCGTGAAAGAAGACTAGAGAAGTGTGAATAGAAGAGGGCGAAGTTCGTGAAAAAAGAACTAGAGAAGTGTGAAGAGAAGAGGGCGAAGTTCGTGAAAAAAGAACTAGAGAAGTGTGAAGAGAAGAGGGCGAAGTTCGTGAAAGAAGTCTATTCAGCATGTGGTAAAAATGGCGAGAATGAGGAAAGACTTTGGGGTGGATAGTTTTACCTCTGAGTGTCACTTCTGTGCACAGAATGGGCTATATGGGCAAGTTTCAAGTATCCCAGGGCTTAGAGAAGCTTGGGAAAGGGAACCCACTCTACAGCTGTTAGGAGACAGATGGTAGATTCTCGTCAAGGCTATCCAACATGTTCTTTAACATGCATGGGTGCAGCTTTCCTGCAAACGGACCGTTCCAACGGAAGGACGACGGAATTTCCAAGCCCATCAGTGTCCCCTTTCTTTTCTAAAGTAAGAGTCAGTGGAGACAAATCTCAACTGTGGCTCAGTAGGGACTCGAATCAATGAACTGCAGGTTGCGAACCTAGAGCGCTACCGACTGAGCCAGAGTTGAACTTCCCGTCCCATGGAAAGAACGGAAAAGTGAAGGAAAGGAGAAACTGACGTAGGGCTGGGGGAAATAGGAACAGAAGAGATCCCTCCCCCCCACACACAAACACACACATAAATCCATCAACTACATGGAATTTTATTTTCCAATAGAAAAAAGGAAGTGGAGATAAAGGATTTATCCACGTGATCTTTATACATTCACCGAAATCCTACTTTATCCTTTCTAGTGAAGATGTGTAAATGACGTCAATACATTCCTACTAATAAGAGAGTTATCATATACAATGAACGTGTTGCTTCAACAGAGTGTGAATAGTGATTTTAGCATTTTGATTGAGAGGATTACACATTCAGATTAGGTGATTGAAACATTGCGGAGTGAAATCGCTTTTGAATCGTTGGCAGCTGTAAAGCATCGCAGTGAATGAGACTGTGTCAGTAACTCACTTTTAGGTAATCCGTAAGAGGTATAATTAAGCTAAAGTTTCCGTGCGACAAGATTCATATCGAAATAAATCTCTTGCAGTAATTGTGGGATTCATGAGTGAAAGGATTTAGGATGGCTATTATTACTGCTCGGAAAGATTTAAATCTCTTAATCCTAGCAAAAATGGCTTGGAAATCCGAAAAACAAAATACAGCGTGAATGCAACAGCTTTTGGTGAATAATTTACGACCGTTGGCGTTGCAATATTGAATGAGGCTGAATGAGATCTGGTGGGATTGGTGGATGCAGCTTTGTATTATGAAACACGATGCAGTGAACTATAGCAGCTGAATTCGCATGTAAATGCAGAACTGTTCTATGTAAATATTGGAAACGAAAACCTAGAACATTTAAATGTCTGTTTACAGTAGGTGTTTTATTCCGAATCTAGTGTCATTCTGGTTTTAAAGTGTATTTCTTTTTGTATTTTGATAGGTCGCGGACCTATTGGTATTTGTAATTTCATTTTTTTTTACTTTTGGGATCTGACAAGAAGACTCCGTCCCACTTGTGTAATAATTGCGGACGTTGTGTTTGCCTGGGGATGGCATCTGACTGGCCCCTAGTGTCGGAGAATTCCCGGGGTTGCCTGAGTTATTGCTTCGCTTCAGCCGGTGGAAGGGATTCTGTGCGGGGTGATGGTGCTAATAGGACCCGTGTTCGGTCTCCTGTCTTCGAAATAATTGTTTATTGTTTCTGAGTGCACAATTGTAATCCAGTAGAGCTCCGTTTTCGTTATGGATAAATCTTCAATCAGGGTATAATAATTTTAATTCATATTAATCTGATTGTTGTCACTTTTCTTTCATATTTTGACTGTCACTTTTTAATTGAATTTATTTGAGTGGATTGGAAATATGATAGCGTATTGTAATGTGAATTTATCCACCTTTACATGTTGGTCTAGAAGGAGAGCTGTGTACCAATCCCCTGTGATGATGCATAGAACCGGCCAGGCCTAGCACCTAATGTCCGACCCCGCCTTCTCGTGGTGCAGGCCGTTAGTACCTTTCAAAAGATGGGGCGGGGTGGCTCAGTCGGTAGCGCGCCAGGCTCGTAATCTGTAGTTCCCAGTTCGAGTCCCAGCTGGGTCAGCGTTGAGATTTATCTCCGCAAAATTCCCCGCCCTGCCCACGGTCAGTAGGGGACACCGATGGGCTTGGAAAGGCCGCCGTCCGTCGGATGGGACGTTAAGCCAAAGAACTACCTCATTCTGCATAATGACCGGATCTTGCACCACACGATTTTTGGCTATTTCCAAAAATAAAAAAGGCACAATCTGCAATGCTTTTTTCAAGGACGCAAGATCTTGCAAAATTCTTTCACGCAGAATTTCGGAGTATTCATCAACAGGAATACCACCAAGCGTTCCAGAATTAACATAGACGTCTGCAATTTTGTATAGATACTGGAGGCGAGTATACTGCGAAGGATAATAAAAGTTTTGTTAGGGTTGGGTTGAGGTTGGTTGACTCCTGAGCGGCGCTTTTTTGCACACCATGGGCTAAATGGCCAGGTCACAAGGACCCCGAAGGCTCAGAAAAGGTTGGGGGAGGGGACCCACTGGAACAGCTGTTGGGAGACAGATGGTAGCTTCCCGTCAAGGCCATCCAGCGTGTTCTTTAACGTGCATAGGGTATGGCTCTCCCGCACACGGGCCACGGCTTAACGTCCCATCCGACGGACTAACGGACGGCCTTTCCAAGCCCATCGGTGTCCCCTACTGACCGTGGGCAGGGCGGGGAATTTTGCGGAGATAAATCTCAACGCTGACCCAGCTGGGACTCGAACATGGGAACTGCAGATTACGAGCCTGGCGCGCTACCGACTGAGCCACCCCTTTTTTTAGGGTAAGGACAATAGTTTTTTTTGTTTTTCAGAAGCATATCAAAAACTTTTTGGACTTCCCTCGTATAAAAGGTATAACTTTCCATTCCTTTATACACAAGAAAAATAATTTCTATAGTTCATTTTTTAGCAAAACAAGAAAAACTCATTGGAAGAAATTTAGGATATTGAAACCACTTATGGAAGAGCGTAAGAATAAATCTTTTGTTATTATTTAATAACTCCTTGCTTGAATTTTTAAAAAGATATCTTGATTTTTGATCGATAATCCTTAAGGATAGAATAAAATTCACCACATTATTTGCTGTCTTGTTGCTTTACTCAAAAGTATCAGATTAATAACTTGCGAACCTATGCACCAAAATAAGCGGTTAACACTACGTTTACTTTAATCGATTGCCTCAAACCGTGACTGCGATAGTTAATTGCTTAAAGGGAGGAGGAAATTATTGAGTGCATAGCTTTATGTTTTGTGGTGCAGCTACAGCATTTTTCTCGTCATAGAATTTAAAACATCAATCACATGGCGCTAACTAACCATTCATATTTTTACACGACAGATTTCGTGAAACCAGAGTTGAAGAAGTTGTAGGAGTGCCATTTTAATAATAATTTGAATGATTTACGTACATTTAAGTGGTTTTAAAAAAAATCTTGAGAAATGCTTAATGCTTTTAATATATGTGTTTAATAAATTTTGTCTTCCATTCGGAGAGGGGGGGGGAAGATGGCCACATCACCCTCCCCAGGTGCTATTCTGCCCTTTGATCCCTTTACATAACAAGTTGGGGCGGGGGTGGCTCAGTCGGTAGCGCGCCAAGCTCGTAATCTGTAGTTCCCAGGTTCTAGTCCCAGCTGGGGCAGCGTTGAGATTTATCTCCGCAAAATTCCTCGCCCTGCCCACGGTCAGTAGGGGACACCGCTGGGCTTGGAAAGTCCGCCGTCCGTCGGATGGGACGTTAAGCCGTGGTCCCGTGTGCGGGAGAGACATACCCTGTGCACGCTAAAGAACACGCTGGATGGCCTTGACGGGAGGCTACCATCTGTCTCCCAACAACTGTTCCAGTGGGTCCCCTCCACCAACCTTCTCTGAGGCTTCCGGGTCCATGTGACCTGGCCATTTAGCCCATGGTGTGCAAAAAAGTGCCGCTCAGAGGTAAAACAACCCAACATAACAAGTTTCTTGATTTTACTATTCACATATTATTTTCTTAATTTGTCACGTGTCAAGCAGTATTTTCATATTAAGAGTTGGTAGCGCTTAACTTTTATATCTTATCGTAAATCGAAGACTGATAGAGAATGGCAGCTCGCTTTCTTTTTTAAGTACTCCAGCAAACGAAATGTAACTTCGCTTAACAGCACATCCCTACAGTTTTTACTCTCGTTTTAGTCCTTGAGTTTCTCTGATAATCCCCTCTGCCCACTTCTGCCCACAGCGAAATGTGGAGGAATTTCGCCGTTGCTACATGGAGAGTGTGGAGAAACAGGCGTATACACCTAAAGACTAAAATTAGACTGTATAATAGTTTGGTTCTTTCTAGGGTTAGTTATGGTAGTGAAACTTGGACACTTTGTAAACAAGATAACAGGAAACTAGATGCTTTTGATTCCAGATGCTTACGCAGTATCTTGGGCATTAGTTTTTTTTTAGAAATTCTTTTTAGAAATTAGTGATCTTTTTACAATTCTTTTTTTCACAATTCTTTTTAGAAATTAGTGATCTGACAACCTTCGTGTCACGTGACACGAAGGTTGCCAGATCACTAATTTCTAAAAAAAAATCGTTGCCAGATATTTTTTCTGAATTCCGTAATCAACCATAGTGTTCGGATACTTTTTTGAGCGACTGTACTGTCACGTGTCTTTCTACCATCTGTTTACTAACAGCTGTCCAGTGGGTTCCCTTTTCCCTACCTTCAGTGAGACCTTGGAGTCCTTGTGACCTGGCCATTTAGCTCATTGCATGCAAAAACGGGTCGCTCAGATATAAAACAAACCAGCCAGGTTATTAACGCAATTTCGGTTGTTGCCCTGTGTAATTAAATGATTTAACTCAATTCGATTTTCTTCCAAAATTCCATTATTAAAAAAAATAAATTGTTCTAATAAACAAAACGTTATAGAAACCCACAGAAATAATGAGATGCTAAATAATTTAAGCAAACGAAAATATGATGTACAGCAAAGCGAGGCACTGATCTTCGCCCAAGAGACTGAAGGACACGCCAAACTAAAATCTACCTCCACAGCAAAAATACAGCAGGAGCTTTAAACCTCACAATGGCTGTTTTACGTATGTGTGTGTGAATTCTCACTATGGGTCGATTATTTGAAAGAAAGAAACTCTTTGTGTGGTTCACTGAGCAGGGCAGCGGCCACCCGTACCTCTGTCACGTGGAGTGACTTAGCAGCATGCAACAAAGGAAGACTTCCATTCAGACACACAACTTCAGCAGTATTAAATTTCTCCCCTACAGCTTACGCACAAACACGCCTTAGCCGGAACAGCAACGGCACTGAGCCTCCCGCCTATGTGGGATGCTGCCGCCGACGATTTCAACCTGGGTTGGATCAATATTGATTGGCAGTGTAGTCAGGACACTGCTTTTCATCTTCACAGCCTTGCGTTGTCGGTTTTGCATTTTTAAAGTAAGCCTTCTTTCTAAGACTCCCTTTGCTATGTAAAGTGCTTTCTATTAAAGGCCCAGGAATTGCTGAAGGCTCTTCTTCGGAGAAAAGATGTGGAAGTTGGCCATGCCATACTTTTCGCTACAGATGTCACCAGGGCCATTATTCTGCTTTTCCTGAGAATTCGTTATTATCTCTTTTTTTTTTATGATTTCCAATG
The DNA here is from genome assembly GCA_038380435.1 of Ryuthela nishihirai. NCBI lineage: Eukaryota > Metazoa > Arthropoda > Arachnida > Araneae > Heptathelidae > Ryuthela > Ryuthela nishihirai. The sequence continues at coordinate 78,070 of JAWZYU010000560.1, forward strand.
TGTGTTGACATTTCTTCAAAGAGTTTCAAATCGCTCAAGTCAATATTTTTTCTCTCCTTTTGGATTTTGATAGTTATGTAGAAGATCAAAGATGCGTATTAGGTTCTTGTTTATTACTGAAGAAACAAATTCTTGGCCCACACGTAGTTCTTTGAATTACTGTTTTTTGTCAACAAGTAATTCTAGCATGGTTTGGTATTTTATTTTTCCAGAAATACAAATAGTTTGCTGCTTGTGCGGCATAGTTTGGAAAATCAGTCCTTGTAATTTGTGGAGTCTGGTAATTGCTCAGTCGATAGTAGGTCAGAATTTCAAGAATAATAACTTAATTTTGTGATTTCTGTGTGAAAATTTTGTGTCAATTTGTGTTAAAAGGTCCGGATTTAAACTTAGTGGTTTATTTGGTAGAAGGTTCGGACTGCTAGGTAGTGGAAGTGCTAGAAGCTCTAGATTGTTAGCTAGTGGTTATAGATTGCATTAGAGGTCCACACGGTAGATTGCTATGTATGTAGTGAATTTGTGCCAAAAGATCCGTTGATAGGTAGTTGTTTAATGGGTAGAAGATTCGGATTACTAAGTAGTGAAGTGCTAGAAAGTGTACATTGCTAGGTAGGGAATTAATGCTAAAAGATCCGTTTTAAAAGATAATGGTTTATTTGGTAGAAGATCCAGATTGCTAGGTAGTGAATTTGTTCGAAAAGGTCCGGATTGAAAGATAGTGGTTTAATCGTTAGAAGGTTTGGATTGCTTGGTATTAAAGGGTTAGAAGATCTAGATTGTTAGGTAGTGAATTGCTAGAAAGGTGGGTTGCTAGGCAGTGAAGTTATTCAAAAATTAGGGATCGAAAGATAGTGTTTTAGTGTGTATAAGATCCGGATTGCTAGTAGTCAAGTGTTGGAAGGTCTAGATTGCTAGAAAGTGAAACGCTAGAATGTCCGGATTGCAAGATAAATGACTTATAGGTGGAGAAAGTCCAGATTGCTTGGAGGTGGCTGAGTGGAAAGAAGTTTCGGATTGTTAGGGGACATATGAGATATCGGAATTGCAAGGATTGAGTGGGAAGATCAGGATTATTAGGTAGTGGCTTAGCAGCAGACGGTTTCCATTGCAAGTGAATTAATGAGTTATCTTTCTATATTCATTATCTCTGCAAGATTAATGAAAAGACGATCCGTATTGGAAGAAAGTGTTTTAATGAACTGAAAGTCTGGATTTCTAGGTAGTGGCTTAGTGAATCAAAATCTAGGTGAAAATACAGTCCGTTTACCCATCATGCAAACAATAATAATTAGACCATTTTTAACCTAAGTTTATATTTTTTAAATGCGGGTAAATCTGTATTGTAAAACGTTTTGACTTTATTTGACTGTAAGCGTGCATATAAGTATTATTATATATATATATATCGATATATACATATAATATAGTCCATTCCTAGTCTAGTGGTTAGAGTACCTGACTATTAAAAAAATATATATAATTAAAAATATAAATAAAATATAAGGTATGTCCTTGTATAAGTAAGTGTTTATAGCTTGTATGAGAAACAGGGACAAGCCCAATAGAGCTTCTAGATTATCTTTGTCCTTTGTGTAGGGGAATGTATTCTTCCCTTTTTATGCAAGAATATAAGCACCGATTCTTTATAGCACGAGATCTCTGCAAGTATCGGTCTTTGGAAGATGATTCTTCGATCATTCCTTTTACTACGTTTTCGTAGATTGGACTGTTTTCGAATTTTTAAATGTTTTCCACACGTTCGAGTTCAGGGGCATTTTTTTCCCGAAACATTATGCCTGCGAGAGCATTTCTTGTGGTCAACGCCCACGATAATGCACCTCGACATAGCGTTTGGCAGAGTTCCAACAAGTCACCACAAAAGCGCGTGCCATTCCGTTGAGTGGTTGGAAGAGTTGGTGTCATCTTTAACAGATTTGGATGCTCTGTATTTACGAAATATTTGGCCAATCAGACCGAAATATCATACACGGGTTTCCTTCGCACCACCCGGTTGCATTAATATTCAAGTACCTATCTTAATTGAAAAAAATTCAATACCTTGAACCGTGCGCACTCTATGCACCTCAAGAACATGATACATTGACTTGATGGGAGATTTCTTTCTTTCTCTTAACAACTTACACTGTATCTCCCTACCAAGTGTGAAACCTTAGGTCCCTCTGACCTGTATCTCGGGTAATCCTCATTCCACGGGGCGGGGGTGGCTCAGTCGGTAGCGCGCCAGGCTCATAATCTGTAGTTCCCGGGTTCGAGTCCCAGCTGGGTCAGCGTTGAGATTTATCTCCGCAAAATTCCCCGCCCTGCCCACGGTCAGTAGGAGACACCGATGGGCTTGGAAAGGCCGCCGTCCGTCGGATGGGACGTTAAGCCGTGGCTCCGCGTGTGGGAGAGTCATACCCTATGCATGTTAAAGAACACGCTGGATGGCCTTGACGGGAGGCTACCATCTGTCTCCCAACAGCTGTTCCAGTGGGTCCCCTCCCCCAACCTTCTCTGAGCCTTCGGGGTCCATGTGACCTGGCCATTTAGCCCATGCTGTGCAAAAAAGTGCCGCTCAGAGGTAAAACAACCCAAACAACCCAACCTCATTCCACCCTCAGTGAGAAAGGAGACACCGATCTTGTATAGGCCGTTGTCCTTCCGGTGGGACATTAAGACATGGTCAGTGGGGATGAGAGCCGTAAACTGCACACTTTAAAGAACACGCCGGATGGCTTTGACGAGAGGCTGCAATCTCTCTCCTAAAAGCTGCCCAGTGGGTCCCAAAACTTTTCTGCGCCCTTAGAGACTTGGGTTGTTACACCTTTTTGCACACAATAGGCTAAATGAACAGGACACAAGAACCCCGAGGTCTCAGAGAAGGTTGGGGGAGAGGACCTACTGGACAGTTGTTATGAGATAGATTGTAGCCTCCCGTCAAGGCCATCCAGCTTGTTCTTTGAATTGCATAGGGTACGGCTCTCTCCCGCACACGTTGCCACGGCTTAATGTCTCATCCAATGGACGGCGGACTTTCAAAGCTCATTGGTGCCCCCTACTGAACGAAAGCATGACGGGTAGTTTTGTGGAGATAAATCTCAATGCTAGCCCAGGTAGAGCTAGAACCTGGGAACTGCAGATTTCGAGCCTGGAGTGTCACTGACTGATCCACATCCCGCCCTTCCAGGTCCTGGTGTCATGGACATTCAGCCATTAGGAGAGAAAAAATGTCACTCAAAGGTAGAACAACCCAACACTGAATCTCCTCAACGATCGTTTACCCTACTGGAGTGTTTGCATTTCTTCTTATTGTATCAGGGCTTTGTTTACAAGCAAGAAGCTTGAAGGATGATTTGCATCCCCCCCCCCCTCCATCCCGTCAGTACTTCCAGATTATGCTTTCTCATACTAGACAAAATAGTGTAATCAAATACTTAACAAGGCACTTTCTACTGTTAGGAACAAATACACTTAGTGAGGGGCTTAAGAAACTCTACCTCGGACATGAAATGCGACTAGGATGGAATTATAATGCTAACCTCTGACCTTTCGGGCTCATGTATAGTCGGAAGATTGTAGCTTCTTCTTCAGAAGTGGAATTAGGAGAAAATGCTTTCGACTCTACTTAGGAATTGGTGTCATTTTCTAGTGTGTGTTAATTAGATACAGTATTTTCTTAATAAGACGTTCTTTTATTGCAAAGGACATGAGGGGCTTTAGTTATTTTTTAGTATAATCTCATATGCCTTTCTTTAGGGAGCCGTTTTTTTACATTGATTAGATAGGAGTTCGGACTGAAAGTTTTGAGTTGAGAGGAAAAGAAGTCTAAATAATCGTAGATTTTTATGTAGAGAAATGCATTCTTATATATTAAATAATTCTTATTAGAAGCTGTTAAAAATTTTGAAATAATTGTTTCAAAAAATGGCTTTCCTCTTCTGAGTTCTTGGAGTCTTCGAGACCCGACTATTTTGCTCATTGTGTGCAAAATAATGCCGCTCAGAGGTTGGGTTCGGTTGTTTTACCTCTGGACAGTCACTAGACAGCTATTAGAAGACAGATGGTAGCCTCCCGTCAAAGTAGTTCAGCGTGTTCTTTAACGTGCGCTATGTGTGACTCTCCGGGACACGGGGCCAAGACTTTACTTTCCATCCGACGGACAGCGGCCTTTCCAAGCCCTCGGTGTCCCCTACTGACCGGGGACAGGGCGGAGAGTTGTGGGGAGTTAAATCTCAACGCTGGCCCAGCTGAGACCCACTCAATGATAAAACAACCGAATCGCTGGTTGAAATATACATCCCGCAAACTCTTTCATACGCTTAGATGTAATCAACAGAAAATATAGTCTCGTAGCTCAAATTTGAACTAACCTCCGCAAAAGGGGATCGGTAATGGTTGATTTTAAACTGCGCTCCCCTAAAATGCAACACCATCAAGAAGGCAAACATTATTTTCCTGCATGTGCATACAAACAGATAGAAAATGCAAAAAGGTCGGGTAAAATCAGATAATTTCGGTCGAATTTGTGAAACACGATCAGCCCTTTCTGCAGGGGTTCGAAGTTTGTTACGGTTGATAACGCGCCAGGATCATAACCTGACGTTCGTAGTTCCGAGTCACAGTTTTGAGGAGGTTATGTTATCCACAAATTTCCATTCTGCTCTCGATGAGAAAAATGGACACCGATGGGTTGGCGTCCTTCGCATGCGACGTTAAGCCTTAGTCCAGTTCTTTAAAGAACACAGTAGATGTCTTTCATGGGAGTCTCCATATATCTCTAAACAGCTGTCCAGTGAATTGCATTCTCTTAGCGAATTCTGAACATTTGCGGTCATTTTCCCCTCAACCTCGGGGCGGGGGTGGCTGAGTCGGTAGCGCGCCAGGCTCGTAATCTGTAGTTCCCAGGTTCGAGTCCCAGCTGGGTCAGCGTTGAGATTTATCTCCGCAAAAATTCCCCGCCCTGCCCACGGTCAGTAGGGGACACCGATGGGCTTGGAAAGGCCGCCGTCCGTCGGATGGGACGTTAAGCCGTGGCTCCGTGTTTGGGAGAGAGCCATACTCTGTGCACGTTAAAGATCACGCTGGATGGCCTTGACGGGAGGCTACCATCTGTCTCCCAACAGCTGTTCCAGTTGGTCCCTTCCCCCAACCTTCTCTGAGCCTTCGGGGTCCAAGTGACCTTGCCATTTAGCCCATGGTGTGCAAAAAAGTGCCGCTCAGAGGTAAAACAACCCAACCCAACCCCTCAACCTTTATTCCGTTGTGTCCACAGAAGCACCACTCAGAAATAAAACAATTTAATACTTGTACGATAAAAAAATTATTTCATCAGAGAATAAAAATATGGAACTGAAACGAACCCTAGGAGAATTAAAACATTGTTTTTTCTTCATTTCAAATCTGAATTGATTTTTTTTCTTGCCAAGCGCCCGCTCGTCCTCGAAAAATAATAATATAAAAAAAAAAGAAGAGGAAGATGCGAAGTTGAAGATTCATTTTCATTTAAAATAACGCAGTTCAGAGAAGAAGAAAAAAATTTGTTTCATAAAAATGGAAAATTTCATTCTTAATATACACGCGTCAGTTCTTTTTTTTTTTCATCTCCACTAAGGATAATTTTCCCCACTGAAGGAGAAAGATTATTTTTCTTCCGACGTCTCCCTTATCCCTCCACCCCCCATGTGAAATATAGATGGATATTTCCGTTCGAGAAACAGCTGACAAGTTGCAGAGACAAAAGAAAAAAAAAAATGTGGAGGAGAAAGCAGAAAACGTCCCATTACTTTTGTAAAAAAAAGCGCTGCATAAAGGTCTGTGCTTCACAAGGAGGATAAGAAGGAAGATAAAGAATGAGGAGGAAGAAAGAAGTTGTAGATGGAGTAGGAAGATGGGGAGAAGAAAGAAGATGAGGAGATGGAACAGGCTTGATGCGGAATGACGTAAGCTAGACATTCCATGTGTCAAGAAAAGCAGCTTACACAGGCGGATATTGGCGAATTGGGGTTCTGTAATATGTGACAGGTGGTTCTGTAAGAGACGTTTTCGCATGGAGGAATTGCTCCACAGGTATCCGAAGAAACGATGGGACTGGTAGAATAAGTTCCTGGTATGTCGAGAACAGAGGAGGAATTCTCTCTTTCCTTTAAGAAGGAAAACGTTGATAATTCTACACAAAGAACTCTCCATTTAGAAGGACACTTCTCTGGCCACTTTTGCACTGTTATTGTTAAACGTCTTCTGTTAAGAAAAAAGAGTAAAATCGACGGGTCGGAGATTTTTCCTTTGATAGTTGGAAATGCGGTTTCTGCGTCACCGTTGGTTGCTTAGCAACCCTTAGGATGAGAAGAAAAGGGATTCCGAGAGGAGAAAAGGATGGAAGAGAGGATGGATTGGGATTTAAAAAGAATTCATTTTAAATTCGAAAATATTGGAGGGGAGGGGGGAATTTTTGATTTGTTGCGGTGAAATATTTGGGTGCAATTTGTTGACGCGGAATGATATGCATCTTTTGATGTGAGAATGCTGGGATACATTTGCTAGGAGATGGTTTAAAATAATATTTTATCAAATTCAAGGTTTTATTTGCTTTGGGGAAAGAGCTGTTTAATGCATATTAAACTCTATATATAGTTATTCTCTGACAGTATTAAGCATTTTACAAGAAAAATAACTGCTGCACATATTGCAGTTCTTATGTGACTTACTAAAATTTTATTGCTTACCAATGGAGTGAAGACAACAAATCATCCAAGTAGAATTAATTGTTGTTATTTATTTTATATTTCTGACGTTTTTATTGAGTTTTTAAAAATATTGCATTTTTTACTTTCAGACTTTATGGTTTACATTTTATTGAGGTTAAGCAATGCTAGAGATATTTCTTTTCACGACTTCGATAATGTAAACGCGGTTTTTATTATCATTTTATATGGCATCAGTAAAGTAAACTGGATTCCAGTTCCACTGTAAGTGTTTTTCGGTGGATATCGAAATACTATCTCAATATTTGTATCAAATATTTATTGCATTTTAAATCTTGTAACGCTTCTAGCCTCTCGATATCGATTGTGTAGAAGCGTAAATTTTTGTAGTTCAGGCATTCTTGGATCATAAAAGAGTTTGTGTCGTTATTTAACTGTTCCTTGAATCAGACATTTGGTCAATGAATCGTACAGTATGGGAATCGATCAATAAATCAGTAAAATCAAAGGGTGGGGTTATTAGAAATTCAGTCACTTAATCTATCTCTGAGACACTCAGTCAACCAGTTTATCTTTGAGACAGTCAATCAGTCTACCTTTGAGACAGTCAACTTGTTTATATTTGAGACAGTCAATCAGTCTACCTTTGAGACAGTCTACTCATCTATATTTGAGAGAGTCAACTAGTTTATCTTTGAGACAGTCAATCAGTCTACCTTTGAGACAGTCAACTTGTTTATATTTGAGACAGTCAATCAGTCTACCTTTGAGACAGTCTACTCATCTATATTTGAGAGAGTCAACTAGTTTATCTTTGAGACAGTCAATCAGTCTACCTTTGAGACAGTCAACTTGTTTATATTTGAGACAGTCAATCAGTCTACCTTTGAGACAGTCTACTCATCTATATTTGAGAGAGTCAACTAGTTTATCTTTGAGACAGTCAATCAGTCTACCTTTGAGACAGTCAACTTGTTTATATTTGAGACAGTCAATCAGTCTACCTTTGAGACAGTCTACTCATCTATATTTGAGAGAGTCAACTAGTTTATCTTTGAGACAGTCAATCAGTCTACCTTTGAGACAGTCAACTTGTTTATATTTGAGACAGTCAATCAGTCTACCTTTGAGACAGTCTACTCATCTATATTTGAGAGAGTCAACTAGTTTATCTTTGAGACAGTCAATCAGTCTACCTTTGAGACAGTCAACTTGTTTATATTTGAGACAGTCAATCAGTCTACCTTTGAGACAGTCTACTCATCTATATTTGAGAGAGTCAACTAGTTTATCTTTGAGACAGTCAATCAGTCTACCTTTGAGACAGTCAACTTGTTTATATTTGAGACAGTCAATCAGTCTACCTTTGAGACAGTCTACTCATCTATATTTGAGAGAGTCAACTAGTTTATCTTTGAGACAGTCAATCAGTCTACCTTTGAGACAGTCAATCAGTCTACCTTTGAGACAGTCAACCTGTTTATATTTGAGACAGTCAATCAGTCTACCTTTGAGACAGTCTACTCATCTATATTTGAGAGAGTCAACTAGTTTATCTTTGAGACAGTCAATCAGTCTACCTTTGAGACAGTCAACTTGTTTATATTTGAGACAGTCAATCAGTCTACCTTTGAGACAGTCTACTCATCTATATTTGAGAGAGTCAACTAGTTTATCTTTGAGACAGTCAATCAGTCTACCTTTGAGACAGTCAACCTGTTTATATTTGAGACAGTCAATCAGTCTACCTTTGAGACAGTCTACTCATCTATATTTGAGAGAGTCAACTAGTTTATCTTTGAGACAGTCAATCAGTTTACCTTTGAGACAGTCAACTAGTTTATCTTTGAGACAGTCAACCAATATATATATACATATGAGAACTCAGTCAACTATTTTATCTGTAACATTCAGTTAACATTCGAAAACTCAGCCGACCAATTAATCTCTGAGTCACGCGGCCAATTTACCCATTCTGAACTCAGTTAACCAGTCTAAGAAACTCAATATAGACCAATTTATCACAATCAATCAGTCTGTCTCAGAGGCCCTGGAAACCAATCTATCTCTGAAACACTGAGTCAACCAATCGATCACTTAGACACGAGGTTAACTAATTTATTTTTGAAACATTCAGTCAATCCATCTGTCTGATATTATGTATATTTTTATACAAATATATAAATAATACCTATTTTGGAACAATCAACGGGAGATCTATATCCGAGTATAAAATACCACTTATATTTAATGCTATCCAAGAGAAATATTAAACTAGCAGACTGACTAAATTGAAAACTAAATTGAAAGATTATTTGGAATGAAAAAATAATTGGCTGAATATTATATGTGGTGTATAGTGAATCATTTATGACGTAAACCATTAACGTGGCTGAATATGGCCGGATCTAGGAAAAAGGGACCACGGGGCCCCTTTTCCAAAATTATAGTAAGAGTAATAGACAAAAAAAAATATTAAACAGCAGTTTATATTTCATGCATTTTTCAATAAAGTATGCCCGGGTGTCACTTTTAACCTGTATATTCTTATTTTCATTGCATTAAAGGTAAATTTTGTAAGAACCCGATCCCGACACTTTAGCACAGATTTTCAACAGGAAGAAATTTGTCCGGATCGTTGTTGACGTCAGCGAGCACTCCTCATAGCCCGTGGCTTAGTTCTGTTTAAGCTATCGAGATTTTTATTTCCGTTATCACAGAATTTGCCGCCCTATGGCTTCCGTGATATTCGTCAGCACAGTCCAAGTTTCTCGCACAGCGTCCCCCGTGTGCCCAGTGATTGGTTTGGTTTAAAAATCAGGTTCCCACTTGGCCCGTGGCTTCGTTTCTACACAAATTGTGACAACTCGTGTCTCACTTTTAATCTTCATATTCTGTTGTTTCCTGCACTAATGGTTAGTTAGTGCCCCCCCCCCCCTTGACATTTTATCACAGTTTGAACACAAATAATTTCCCGGTGTTGCAAAGGCCATTGCTGACTCGGCGCGCGCACTCACAGCCCGTCGCAAACGATCGAGATATTTATTTCGTCAGATTTTGGCATTCTGTAATTCCCGACGTACTTCACCGAAAGGTCCCAAATTTCGTAGGCGGGTTCCCCCTGCCCGACCCCATGTTTGGTTAGAAAATCAGGTCCCTATCTGCAATGGAACGCTTCAATAATGCCTTTGGAAACGTGAGGAATCTGGCAACGGAAACAGATTTGCAGCAGGGATTTAAATGCTATTTTAACTCTTTACTTTCACAGTTAGGGAGCAGTAAATGGCAACAATAAATTTGCCAGCGATCCTCGTTTCCCTTAGGTATAGCAAGGTAAATATTTTTGCTTCTAGCAAGCCCCCCTTTTGGACTTTCGCCTTGAAATTTGTCACTGTAATCCGAACCACAACCAGAAACGTTCTCTGAAAATTTGGAGCGTGTACGTTGGTTTCTTTATGAGTTATGGCTGCCAAAGACAGACAGACACCTTTTATTATATTGATATTCATTTTCCTGCAGAAAAGCTTTGCAAGTTATAGTGAAAGGTAAATGTATCGTATTCGTTAATTTTATGAATGAAAACAAGTTAAAAATGAAATTAGTTGATGTAATTTTGTTAAGAGATTTACTACTGATCCTCTAACAAAGAAATGCTCCTACTTTTGCAAAGGAGAATGAGTGGGTAAGTGTTTTTTTTGGGGGAAGTGGAGCATGAGAGATACGCCACTAAGTGGTATTTTTTCAATGGGACTTATTTTTCACAATGGTAGGCTGTGTAATAAAAAGATATATATAAATACTAACCCTAACGCTTCCTTTTGTCTATTTATTGTTTTTTTTCTCTTACCAAATCGAAAATAATTAGATCATTGTTTATGAAAAAAGTGAATTCATGAAAATATTCGGGAAAGTCCTTCGAAATGCAACTTTTGCATAAGTCAGGGGATACCTGCATTTTGATTCAAGAATTTCAAAGTTTCTCTATCGAAATAAAACTCCATTAATTACTGGTCAGGTGGATCATTAAATTTGTGGGCTGCCATCGCCAACAATTAGCAGGTTTGCGTACGAGTTCATACATGATATGTGGCAACACAGCAACTCTTCAAGGGTTGTTGTTTTTGTTTTTACTTCTGAGCGGCACTTTTTTTGCACACCATGGGCTAAATGGCCAGGTCATATGGACTCCGAAGGTTCAGAGATGGTTGGGGGAGGGCACCCACTGGAACAGTTGTTGGGAGACAGATGGTAGCCTCCCGTCAAGGCCATCCAGCGTGTTCTTTAACGTGCACAGGGTATGACTCTCCCACACACGGAGCCACGGCTTAACGTCCCATCCGACGGGCAGCGGCCTTTCCAAGCCCATCGGTGTCCCCTACTGACCGTGGGCAGAGAGGAGAATTTTGCGGAGATAAATCTCAACGCTGACCCAGCTGGGACTCGAACCTGGGAACTACAGATTACGAGCCTGGCGCGCTACCGACTGAGTCACCCCCTCCCTACTTTTCAAGGGCAAGGAGTAGTGTGTGCAAGTCGAAACACGTTCAGATATGGTCACAAGTAACAGCAGGAACATTATGCAATCAGTCTCTGTCGCTTTCTATCTTTCGAAAATTCTATTGCACGGACACTGCCATAAGAAAGGCATTGATGATCTGCTTGGTTGCCAGATCGTGGGCCATCTTCCATGCAATCGCGATGTCCGTGAAGCGTTTGTGCCACTTCAAAACCGAGTTTCGCTTCAAGCACTGATCTCCATACACTTGAGTCACGTTTGCTGTTGTTGTGCAGCACTTAAGCCTCGGCGAACACAGTATACGGCTTCTGTTTCCAGATCAGCTATAGCCTGCAAATAAACGCACACAGGAAACGAACACTTTTCCAAAGCCATTAAACGACAGAGATTGACTCTTGCATGCTGTTTTATTGTTATTTTCAATCGCATCGCAATGTATATCAACTTGCATACGCTATTCCGTGTCGTTGAAGAGGCGTTGTATTTGCACATATCCACATATCATGTTTTAACTAATTCCCCGCCCTGCCCACGGTCAGTAGGGAACACCGATGGGCTTGAAAAGGTCGCCGTCCGTCGGATGGGGCGTTAAGCCGTGGCCCCGTGTGCGGGAGAGCCATACCCTGTGCTCGTTAAAGAACACGCTGGATGGCCTTGACGGGAGGCTACCATCTGTCTCCCAACAGCTGTTCCAGTGAGTCCCCTCCCCCAACCTTCTCTGAGCCTTCGGGGTCCATGTGACCTGGCCATTTAGCCCATGGTGTGCAAAAAAGTGCCGCTCAGACAACCAAAGGTCAAACAACCCAACCTAGTCAGTAGACAAGCGCGAAAACCACTCGACCATGGGACGGCTTTTACTAAATTATTGCACATTCTAATTTTAATCTTCAGGTGTATACGTTTTCATTACCTTTGCCAGAGAGGACCGCAAGGCATCCTCCCTCCCTCTACCCATGATCAGCCCTTCCTGTATCCGTCACCCAGCTATGGAGATGAAAAAAATGGAAAACCTGTTCAAGACAACAAATAAAAAAAAAACCTGAACATCATCCTCCTGACAAAGATCGGGAGTTTAAACTACACAAAATGTGCGTGATAGGTTAGTAATTTGCAGTTCTCAGGTTCGAGTTGCACCTGGGCCAACGTTGAAATTTATCTCCACGAAACTCTCTGTCCTCGGTCTGTAGGGAACAACGATGGGCTTGGAAAGACTGCCGTCCGTCGGATGGAACTTTAAGCCGTGGCACCATATGAGGTAGAGCCATACACTGTGCACGTCATAGAAGGGGTTGGATGGCCTTTAGTGGAGGTTTCCATCTGTCTCCTATTATCTGTCCAGTGAGCCGCCTCCCCCTAGCCTTCTCTAAGCCCTAGGGGTCATTGTTACCTGGATATTTAGCCCATTGTGTGCAAAAAAGTGCCTCTCAGAAGTAAAGCAACCCAACATATACACACAATAGATGTGCTTAAAATGCACAAGAAAGAGGGAGCTTAACTACACAAAATTGTATTTAATATCCACAAGAAAAAAAAAAAAGAAAAAGAAGTGCTTGAAATACACAAGAAATAGGAAAATTAAGCAACACAAAATATGCTTAAAAGAAGAAAGAAATTGGTCCTTAAAATACACAAGAAAGAGGGAACTTAAACTATGCAAAAATGTGCTTAAAATTCTCACACATGCAAAAAAAAGGGTTTAAAATATACAAAAAGAGGAAATTTAAGCTACTCAAAAATATTCTTAAAAATAAATAAAGGGTTTAAAAATCAATCAAGTTCGTAAATACATAGAAAAATAAATAAATAAATAAATCTTAAATGCACGCATATTTACAGTATTCCTAGCTAGGCATCAGCGTTGAGATTTATCTACGCAAAACTCTCTCCCTGTCCACGGTCAGTAGGGGGGGACAGCGGCGGGCTTGGAAAGGCCGCCGCCTGCGGGAGAGCCATACCTTCTGCACGTTAAAGAACACGCTAGATGGCCTTGGTTGGGAGACAGATGGAGTTTACCATCTGTCTCCCAACAACTTTCTCTCAACCTTCGGGGTCTTTGTGACCTCGCCATTTAGTCCATTGTGTGCAAAAAAAGTGCCGCTCAGAGGTAAAACAACCCAACGTTGCCAGGTACAGTCGCTCAAAAAAGTATCCGAACACTATGGCTGATTACAGAATTCAGAAAAAATATCTGGAAACCTTCGTGTCACGTGACACGAAGGTTGCCAGATCACTGATTCCTAAAAAAAATCGTTGCCAGATTTTTTTTTGAATTCTGTAATCAGCTACAGTGTTCGGATACTTTTTTGAGCGACTGTACTTCCAACGACTTGGATATAAATGGCGGGCATGTCTGGTAAAAAAAAAGAGTAAAAAAGTCAAATGAAGTGTAATGAAGTGTGTAAATCAATAAAAGAATTAAAATCAAGAAAATTCGTCAGTTTGCATTCCTCACTCCGCATTTTTCTTTGCTTCGAAAAGCTGAGAGACGTTTGCTGAGAGCTTCAAAAACACTCCAAGAAACTCACCAAGTTCTTGTCTTGAAAGGGAAGAAATCCAATTTTTATTTTCCTGCTGATGTTTTTAAACCAGCAGGAAAATATTTTTAAGGGAGAAGATTAAAATAGAACGAAAAAAAAAAAGAAAAGGAAAGGAAAAAGAAGAATCTGGAGAGTTTTTTTATTGGGGTAAATGGTGGGGGGGGAGAGGAGAGGGAAATGGCTCTTTGAAAACTTTCAAATGATTTGCGAAGATCACCCGACTCTGCTCTTAATATTCCCCGGGAAAGATGTGCGCATGCGCGACCAGCACTGTGCTGATGCGGCAATAAACAGGAGAAATCGCTCGGCGAATTCTGGTGATTTTCAGTTTAGCTTCCTTTTATTGGCTGGTCATAAAATATTTCTTGCTTTAAAGAGTTTTCTTTTCCGTTGACAGCCCATTTCTTCATTGGAGGGAAAAGCACGCGGGCATAACGTGCAGAGTCTTATTACATTTGTCCGATTTAAAGGTTGGATTCATTATATTATTATACTGGGGGCGGGGGTGGCTCAGTCAGTAGCGCGACAGGCTCGTAATCTGTAGTTCCCAGGTTCGAGTCCCAGCTGGGTCAGCGTTGAGATTTATCTCCGCAAAATTCCCCGCCCTGCCCACGGTCAGTAGGGGACACCGATGGGCTTGGAAAGGCCGCCGTCCGTCGGATGGGACGTTAAGCCGTGGCGCCGTGTGCGGGAGAGCCATACCCTGTGCACGTTAAAGAACACGCTGGATGGCCTTGACGGGAGGCTACCATTTGTCTCCCAACAGCTGTTCCAGTGGATCCCCTCTTCCAACCTTCTCTGAGCCTTCGGGGTCCATGTGACCTGGCCATTTAGCCCATGGTGTGCAAAAAAGTGCCGCTCAGAGGTAAAACAACCCAACCCATTATATACTGACGAAGCATAATTTTTAGTGATTCTTATATTGCTTTCCAATTCCCTTTTTTACACTTTTCTGGAAGTGTGACACAAGTTTCAGCAACTGTTTACCATTGGCAATCATACCTAGTCTGTGCAGTTCTCTTTCTTTCTTCATGCAAAACGTCTATTCCTATTTTAAATTGGGGGCGGGGGTGGCTCAGTCGGTAGCGTGCCAGGCTCGTAATCTGCAGTTCCCAGGTTCGAGTCCCAACTGAGTCAGCTTTGAGACTTATCTCTGCAAAACTCCCCGCCCTGCCCACGGTCAATAGGGGACACCGATGGGCTTTCCCCTCTTGAAAAGGCCGCACCGCACGTCCGTCGGATGGGACGTTAAGCCGTGGCCCCGTGTGCGAGAGAGCCATACCCTGTGCACGTTAAAAAACACGCTGGATGGCCTTGACGGGAGGCTACCATTATCTCCCAACAGCTGTTCCAGTGGGTCCCCTCCCCCAACCTTCTCTGAGCCTTCGGGGTCCATGTGACCTGGCCATTTAGCACATGGTGTGCAAAAAAGTGCCGCTCAGAGGTAAAACAACCCAACGATTGCCAATCATACCTAGCCTGTGGACTTCTCTTTCTTTCTTAAAATGCAAAACGTCTATTCCTTTTTTAGATTTCTGAAACGAAATGTTGAAAGAGTGCGGAAAAAGTCAAAATTATCTGACGGTCTTTTATCTTTTTATCTTAGATAATTAATAATATTTAAAACTGAGGACGAATCTCCTTATATCATTTCATTTTTTAAATGCTCTGTATGTTAATGACTCTGTATGTATGTATGTATGTAGCGTGAATTACTGTCTTATTAAAGGTTATTCGTAAGTTACAGGAACGCTTCGTAACTATGAACATGAAATGCGTTCAATCCAGCGTGTTTCTCCACGTTCGCAAGATTTAGTTCTCCGGTATTCAATTCAAAGGCTATGTACAGTCGCTCAAAAAATATCCGAACACTATAGTTGATTACAGAATTCAGAAAAAATATCTGGCAACGATTTCTTTTAGAAATTAGTGATCTGGCAACCTTCGTGTCACGTGATTACATAATTCAGGAAAAATATCTGGAGCGTGTACAGCAACTGTACACGCTCCAGTTACCGTTCACAGCAAACTGGAGCGTGTGCAGTTACTGCACACGCTCCAGTTTGCTGTGAATGGTAACTGCACACGCTTAATATTTCTGTGAGTGAGCCCACACGATCCAGGTCTTTGTGAGCTCACATGATCCAATGTGCTGTGAACATTAACCGCAACCGCTCCAGTTTGCTGTGAACGGTAACTGCACACGCTCCAACGCTCCATATTCATTGCATTATATATTCATAGCTCAAAAAAACAAAGTATCCGAACACTAATGGTTGATTACAGAAATCAGAAAAAAATATCTGGCAACGATTTTTTTAGAAATCAGTGATCTGGCCAGTGGTTGCCAGATCACTGATTTCTAAAAAAATCGTTGCCAGATATTTTTTTTAATTCTGTAATCTATCATAGTGTTCGGATATTTTTTGAGCGACTCTACAGGAGTATGTCGATGACACGTGATGATGGACATCTCATCAAAGGGGATTGAGGTATTTGTAATCCTTTGATGTCCTCTTTTTCGACAGGATCTGTGCGCGAGCGAGTACGGTAGAATCTCAGCTGTGGAAAGATTCAAGCCAAGGAACTTCAGATTACGATTCTGTTTCACCGCGCATTATGAGGACTAGTCCCCTTTTACTCCTTTGTTCCAATTCTTTAGTTTCCACTTTCCTGGCTGCTCTGCGAGGACAAATTGAATAGAATCCGGAGGAAAACAGAGAGCTCCATCTGCGCACGTCCCTCCGTCGTCTTCGACAACACTTTATTGGGAACGCTTCCATCGGAAATAAGGCGGATGTGCGTGTGGAAAGCATCATATCCGGCGGAGCAAGCGTCATTTCCACGAGTCCCGACGTGTCGTATTCATTCGCGTCAGGAAATAGTACCCAGCCCACTTACGGGCACATATCAACACAGGATAACAAGCGAAAACAACCTGAATTTTATCACCTTTTTTTATTTCTTGGGCGTAGTGGTGGTGGGGGATTTAGGGGGATGAACACCTGCGTTGAGGAAGACAACATTTCCAAGAGTGAGTTTTGGCAACCATTGCATCCGGAAAAGAATTGAAAATTGGCTAATTTTTTCTCAGTCAGACTCCGAGAATGCCTGATTTCGTGATTCGCTACTGAAGAGACTTGGGTTCACCTATAGGATTGTGTATGTGTCTGATTTCTAACAGGAGGAGTTATTATGGGTTCGATTCTTGCTACGAAAATAAGAAAATATAAAACATTTAGGATGGTATTAATGGAGAGTTTAGTCTTTCGCAATCGAGTGATGTGGCTACTAATCAAAGGGACTCGGGTTCGAGCCCTGGATACGTGTTAATATTTCCTTAACAAAAAAAAGAAAAAAAAAAGACCGAGATAACCTGAAACAGTTTCGTCTTACCCGCGGCTCATTGGAAAAGAATTTGTGGATCATAAAACAAATCATCAATATAAGGAACATGACTCATTTCTTCCAACTCATTGGGAAAGAGTTTATGAATCATAAAACAAATCATCAATATATTGAATATGCCTCATTTCTCACAACTCATTGGAAAAGAATTTATGGATCATAAAACAAATCATCAATATACTGAATATGATTCATTTCTTCCAACTCATTGGAAAAGAATTTATGGATCATAAAACAAATCATCAATATACTGAATATGATTCATTTCTTCCAACTCATTGGAAAAGAATTTATGGATCATAAAACAAATCATCAATATATTGAATATGCCTCATTTCTCACAACTCATTGGAAAAGAATTTATGGATCATAAAACAAATCATAAATATACTGAATATGCCTCATTTATTCCAACTCATTGGAAAAGAATTTGTGGATCATAAAACAAATCAGCAATATACTGAATATGCCTCATTTCTTCCAACTCATTGGAAAAGAATTTATGGATCATAAAACAAATCATCAATATTCTGAATATGTCTCATTTCTTCCAACTCATTGAAAAAGAATTTGTGGATCATAAAACAAATCATCAATATAATGAACATGACTCATTTCTTCCAACTCTTTGGGAAAGAATTTGTGGATCATAAAACAAATCATCAATATATTGAATATGCCTCATTTCTCACAACTCATTGGAAAAGAATTTGTGGATCATAAAACAATTCATAAATATACTGAATATGCCTCATTTCTTCCAAGTCACTGGAAAATAATTTGTGGATCATAAAACAATTCATAAATATACTGAATATGCCTCATTTCTTCCAACTCATTGGAAAAGAATTTATGGATCATAAAACAATTCATAAATATACTGAATATGCCTCATTTCTTCCAACTCATTGGAAAAGAATTTATGGATCATAAAACAAATCATCAATATAATGAATATGCCTCATTTCTTCCAACTTATTGGAAAAGAATTTGTGGATCATAAAACAAATAATCAGTATATTGAATATGCCTCATTTCTCACAATTCATTGGAAAAGAATTTATGGATCATAAAACAAATCATCAATATAATGAACATGACTCATTTCTTCCAACTCATTGGGAAAGAATTTGTGGATCATAAAACAAATCATCAATATATTGAATATGCCTCATTTCTTCCAACTCATTGGAAAATAATTTATTGATCATAAAACAAATCATCAATATTCTGAATATGTCTCATTTCTACCAACTTATTGGAAAAGAATTTGTGGATCATAAAACAAATCATCAATATAATGAACATGACTCATTTCTTCCAACTCTTTGGGAAAGAATTTGTGGATCATAAAACAAATCATCAATATATTGAATATGCCTCATTTCTCACAACTCATTGGAAAAGAATTTGTGGATCATAAAACAATTCATAAATATACTGAATATGCCTCATTTCTTCCAGCTCATTGGAAAAGAATTTATGGATCATAAAACAAATCATCAATATTCTGAATATGTCTCATTTCTTCCAACTCATTGGAAAAGAATTTGTGGATCTTAAAACAAATCATCAGTATTCTGAATATGTCTCATTTCTTCCTACTCATTGGAAAAGAATTTGTGGATCTTAAAACAAATCATCAATATATTAAATATTCCTCATTTCTTCCAAGTCATTGGAAAAGAATTAATGGATCATAAATCAAATTAATATACTGAATGTGCCTCATTTTTTTCCAATGGTTTTTGAGTAAACGCGTTTAGATATATAAATAAACAATTTTCCAAATTCATATCATTAATTGAAATGCATATTTTTATTTTTAGATCATGATAATTCATTAATTCTTTAACAATAATCTTTATTTTTTTCAACTCATTTCTCATTGAAAATATATATGTTTGAAAGAGAAAAATAAATTCTTGCAATTCTTCACTGAATTTGTGTTGGACAAAAACAAAAGTGAAAAAAGTCATTTTGGAGCTCAATCATTCTTATCCCGTTTTCCCATAGTACATACACGAACATAGAACGATGCCATTCCGGGACACAAATTGAGTCCCCGTATCTGTAATGTCGCAGAGAGAGAACGAGACGCATGTACTCTATGCACGTTCCTCGCAGATCTTCTCTATGGCATAGTATGCTGACAAGTTGGGTTGTTTTACCTTTGAGCGTCACCATTTTGCACACTATGGGCTAAATGGTCAGGTCTCTAAGCACTCGGTGTCTTTCAAGGATACCGAGTGTTCAGAGAAGGCTGCGGAACCTTCCCTGAGCCCCCACTTTCTCTGGACCTTCTCTGAGTTTTCCATTTGACCCCTGTTCTGAGACATATGGAAGCCTCCCGTAAAGGCCATCCAGCGTGGCTCTCCCCGTACTTGGAGCCACGGCTTAACGTCCCATTCGACGGACGGCGGCCTGTAACAAGCCCATCTGTGTCCCCTAATGACGTGGACAGGGCGCTGAGTTTTGCGGAGATAAATCTCAACGCTGACCTAGCTGGGACTCGAGCCTAGGAACTGCAGATTACGAGCCTGGCGCGCTTCCGACTGAACCACCCCCGCCCCCTACTGCTCGGAATCCGAACTAACGGATAATTGGGAAAGTGCAAAGAGTTATTATAATATTAGCACGAAGAAAACACAAGAAGGATTTTTCATTTATCTCTTAAAGCAAAAACATTGCATTTCCCCCCTCCTACAGGCAAAGGGGAAAAATCACTGCAAACAGTGTAAACCGCTTAACCATCATAATCTATGACCAAAATTTCGAATTTCTATTATAAATAGACCGTTTTCAGGGCCGTATTTTGTGGGGGGGGGGGGGGGGGTAGGTGATCATGCCCCCTACACCTTTTTGTGACAAAAAATATTAAACCTACGTATATTTCATGCATTTTTTTCGAGAAATTTTTTAAAGATCTCTAAAACAGGAGGGAAAATGATATTTTTCAATGATCTCTTTCCCTCCGTCCCATCGGTTTTGCTATTTCGGCTAGATTGCGTCAAATGGCCCTTTCCCTGAATTTACATTTTTTTTTTATCCGGGCCTGAGCGTTTGTAATATTCGTTTAAGATTTTGCTTTTTTCTAAAACTTTCCTCCGGTAGAGTGCGCTAATGAAGCTTATATTTTTAACGGTCTTTAGCGCCCTCTAACAATGATAATTGGCATTAATGAATGATTGGAAAACTGCAAATGGTAAGATTTTATTAGTACCTATTGTTATTGGTACCATGTGTACAGTCGCTCAAAAAGTATCGAACACTATGGTTGATTGCAGAATTCAGAAAAAATATCTGGCAACGATTTTTTTAGAAATGAGTGATCTGCAACCTTCGCGTCACGTGACAAGGAGGTTGCCAGATCACTCATTTCTAAAAAAAATCGTTGCCAGATATTTTTTCCGAATTCTGTAATCAACTATAGTGTTCGGATATTTTTTGAGCGACTGTACGTTAAGAACAAAGAGAACATTTCATTTATATCTTTAAAAAAATGTTGGGTTTTTACAAAAACTCTATGACCCAAATTTCAAATTTCTATCGGGAAATAGATCATTTTGCAATATTCTTTAATTTATTTTTGACAATTTCCATTCGTCTTTTTTTCACCGTTGGAGGGCGCTATTAGAGTTAATGTGACATTCAGAAAGTGATAATCGTAATATTTTATTAACACCTGTCCAACCCAAAAAGAATTTATTTCCGATTTACTTCTAAAATCAAAACAAAAAATATTGAACGTGTACAGTCCCTAAAAAAAGTATCCGAACGCTATGGTTAATTGCAGAATTCAGAAAAAATATCTGGCAACGGTTTTTTTAGAAATTAGTGATATGGCAACCTTCGTGTCACGTGATTACAGAATTTAGGAAAAATATCTGGAGCGTGTACAGCAACTGTACACGCTCCAGTTACCGTTCACAGCAAACTGGAGCGTGTGCAGTTACTGCACACGTTCCAGTTTGCTGTGAACGGTAACTGCACACGCTCAATATTTCCGTGAGTGAGCCCACACGATCTAGGTCTTTGTGAGCTCACACGATCCAATGTGCTGTGAACATTAACCGCAACCGCTCCAGTTTGCTGTGAACGGTAATTGCACACACTCCATATTCATTGCATTATATATTCATACGCATTATATATATTAAAAAATATCCGAACATTTTGGTTGATTAAAGACTTCAGAAAAAATATCTGGCAACGATTTTTTTTAGAAATTAGTGATCTGGCAACCTTTGTGTCACGTGACACGAAGGTTGCCAGATCACTAATTTCTAAAAAAAAATCGTTGCCAGATGTTTTTTCTGAAGTCTTTAATCAACCAAAATGTTCGGATACTTTTTTGAGCGACTGTACAGAAAGACGAAAAACAGTTCTATTTTTAGAACCAGCTAAAAAGACACTTTAGATTTTTGGAAATGAAAAGATATCTTCAAAAGTAAATGAAGCTTGCCTGCGGAGTTGTTTGTAAACAAAAAATATTACATAGAATACAGTTTAGGTAAGAACTTAATTTCATTATTTAAAATAAAAACAAATATTCCCTCAAGCAGCTGCTTGCCACAGAGATCTGACAGGAGTCTGTCAGTTTAATACGCCATAATAGAAGGAATGTGATGATTTGCAACATTGCAATTAATATTTAAAGTATAGAAATAAAGCAAATATTAAATAGCGAACAAAAATAGAACCAATTGCTCAAAAGACAGCATTAGTGTTATTGTGTAGTTCCAATTCATTTATATATTTTTCAGTCAAATTTCTGTCTTTAATACGTATTTTCACATTTATTATTAAGGCACTATATAGTCTATTCCTAAGTGTATAAATAATATTGAGGAAAAAAGGTTTCATGTGCTACTATTTCCTGCAACTGACATTTCTTGGATAAAAGTATTTTTGACAAATATTCTAACTAGGTTGACATTTTAATACTAATAATATTAATTTTTATTAATTTAAATACTTTTGAAATAATAATTATTGTAAATTTCTGTAACAAAATCAACCACATTATTGCAATTTTAGCATGCATTTAATAGCATATTTTTGACAACTTTTTAAAAATGAAATAATAATCTCCACTCCAAACCAAAGTGCTATATAAAAAATAAGATTTATTACAAGAAATATAAATATTTTCAGACAGAGAATGGTAATGAAATATGCCTTTGGAATTACATTTCTATTTTTTCAAATATTTTAGCAACATAAATCTTTCATGATATTATTTTATTAAAGTATTACGACTTCTAAATCTTTTTTAAGATCAATCCCTAGAATGTAAACTTCTTGACCATCATAATCTACTATTTAATAATACTATTAATAATCTAAAAATTTAAATTATAAAACATCCCAATGTGGAGAGATTATTTCGCCTACACTTTCATCTATTATTGCTGAGATAGCCAATCAGTAGAAAACATTAGTATGAATATGGATAATTTATGGAGTCTGTGAGCGTCATTTTTTCTTTGCATCCGATGGGCTAAATGGTTAGATCACACAGACACTAAGTTTGCAAAGAAGATTAGGGTTTTTGGGACCCTAACCATCTTTGCACCCTTAGGTAAAAATTATATCATGCATTATCATTTATTAGTGAGTCAGGCTCGTATGGTCTGATATTTGTAGGTTTAAGTGCCCACTGTGCCTGATTTGATATTCTCTCCCTAATTCCCGTTCTGCTTCCCGTGAAAAAGATGATACCGAAATGTTTTTAAAGTCGGTCGTTAATCAGATGGGACGTTAAGCCGCGGCCCAGGGTGCAATCAGAGTCTTACCCTGAAGCACGTTAGAGAACACGTTGAATTACTTTTTAGGGAAACTTCCATATGTTTCTTAACAACTATATACTGGATCTTATCCCTCCACAATTCTGAACCCTTGGGGTCTTTGTAACCTGGCAATTTAACCCGTTGTGTACAAAAAATAGTGCCACAGTTGAAACGAGACAGTTCCACACGAGCACTGGTAATTGAATGAATACTATAATATTATTTTACCTAAAAGCACAACAACACACAAGGAAAACCTGATTCCTTTGTGAAAATTTCACAGGTAAGTATAAAACCTACAAATCGATACCACAATCAACATCAATTATTGCTTTATATTCACCTCAGAAGAATATTGATTTCCTTTAAGAAAACGGGCTTTGAATCAGTGCCAGGAAATGCTACCACTGATGTATCGTGTATTGAAGAAACACAGTGTTTTGACTTACCGAAACGCACTGATCTTGTCCTACACCACTAGCCACACACACACACGGGGTCTTCCAGCTGAATTTTAATGACGAGCCGTTGCTTTATCGGGATGAAGGACTTGCCGGGTCTGCAGAGGGATGCCGAGATACGTGGACACACCGAGGACGCTACCCTCGAACCTCGAATCCCGCCGCAATAAACCGGTCGACATTCCCACACAGGAGCGCCGTCTAGGCTGCTGCAGAGAGAAAGGAAAGGATGCTTTTCTCATTCTCTCGGGAAGGAAAGGGGGGAATTCGCTGGACAAGGATTATTGGTTCTTAGAACTGGAGGAAATATATGACGGCAGAGATAACTGTAGTTGGAGGGATTCTTAGAGGTAAGGGAATGGGGAAGATGACGGTCATCTTTTAAAAATGTGATTTATAACTGATTATGTTTTAGCTACTTCTGATTGTAAGAAAAACATTGGGAGGGAGGATTAAGTGACTGGATTGAACCGGAACGGATCAGAACGCCATTCCGGTATATTTTATTTTTCATAAATTATTTTCACTCAGTTGTGTACTGCAAATTTCGTCTTTTACAGTGTTTTAGAATTTGTTTCCTTTTCGGTCATTGATATTTTTCAGGTGGTGATAAGATATGACCCTACTGTGCCCATTCCATAAATCCGGTTATAGTTATAATAGGAAAAAAAATCCGGTTCTGGTTATAATAAAAGGGAAAGGGGCGGTTTTGGTTATAATAGGAAAAAAAGAGTCCAGATTTGCTTATAGTAGGTAAAAAAATCTGGTTTTAGTTATAATATACAAAAAATCAGTTTCTGGTTATAATAGGAAAAAAAAGGTGGTTTTGGTTATAATAGTGGTCTTGGTTATAATATTAAAGCAAACGAAAAATATCCGGTTTTGGTTATAATGCAAAAAAGAATCAGGTTTACCCTGAGTCTCCCATCGGCGTGATGAAGTTTAAATCGGGATTCATCACTCCAGGCTATCCGTTGCCAATTTTCGATGATCCAGTTTCGATGTTCTTTAGCCCAGGCAAGGCGTTGAACCTGGTGTCGTGCCGTTAGAAGTGGGACTCTCGTAGGTCGGCGGCTCCCGAAGCCGAGATGATGAAATGAGCGTTGCACAGTCCGTGCACTGACTTCCCGGCTGGAACCCGCGTTCAGATGGGAGATGATTTTAGATAATGTCTGGCCCTGGTATCGGTCCGTACGATGCGACCCGTATCGTACGGACCGATACTAGGGCCTTTTTGTTCAAGATATAGAAACCGATAGCAATCTTTTTGTTCAAAATATAAAAACCGATAGGGGTCTTTTTGTTTAAGATAAAAAAAATACCCGATAGGCATCTTTTTGTTCAAGATATAAAAAACGATGGGGTCTTTTTGTTCAAGATATAAAAACCGATAGGGGTCTTTTTGTTCAAGATATAAAAACCGATAGGAGTCTTTTTGTTCAAGATATAAAAACAGATAGGGGACTTTTTGTTCAAGATATAAAAACAGATAGGGGTCTTTTGTTCAAGATAAAAAAAACTGATAGGGGTCTTTTTGTTCAAGATATAAAAAAACAATTGGGGTCTTTTTGTTCAAGATATAAAAACCGATAGGAAACTTTTTGTTCAAGATATAAAAAACAAATAGGGGTCTTTTTATTCAAGATAAAAAAAAAGATAGGGGTCTTTTTATTCAAGATAAAAAAACCGATAGGGGTCTTTTTTGTTCAAGATATAAAAACCGATAGGAAACTTTTTGTTCAAGATATAAAAACAGATAGAGGTCTTTTTGTTCAAGATAAAAAAAAACCGATAGGGGTCTTTTTGTTCAAGATAAAAAAAACCGATAGGGGTCTTTTTGTTCAAGATATAAAAACCGATAGGGATCTTTTTGTTCAAGATATAAAAAACGATAGGGCTCTTTTTGTTCAAGATATAAAAACAGATAGGGTTCTTTTTGTTCAAGATAAAAAAAACCGATAGGGCTCTTTTTGTTCAAGATATAAAAACCGATAGGGCTCTTTTTGTTCAAGACATAAAAAGCGATAGGAATCTTTTTGTTCAAGATATAAAAACAGATAGGTGTCTTTTTGTTCAAGATAAAAAAAACCGATAGGTGTCTTTTTGTTCAGGTTTAAAAAAACCGATAGGAATCTTTTTGTTCAAGATAAAAAAAAACGTAGGAATCTTTTTATTTAAGATTTAAAAACCGATAGGAATCTTTTTGTTCAAGATAAAAAAAAAACCGATAGGGGTCTTTTTGTTCAAGATAAAAAAAAACCGATAGGGGTCTTTTTGTTCAAGATAAAAAACAATACGGGTCTTTTTGTTCAAGATAAAAAAAAGATATGAATTTTTTGTTCAAAATAAAAAAAATGATAGGGGTCTTTTTGTTCAAGATGAAAAAAAAATAGGGATCTTTTTGTTTCAAGTAAAATGTTTCAGTTTTTACTTGAAACAAAAAGACGAGATTAGCAATTTCGGATGGAAAAAAAATAATTTTGGATTTCGTTTTCAAAACAAGCATTTTGGATCTTACATGGATCACTATGTAGGTAATAATAACAAACCACTAAAACGCATATTCCGTCTTTTGGTCATTATCTCTGCAACACCCTATATCTCACTCATTTTAAATCCTTCCGATTTCGAATTTTCCATATGGTCTCTCATTATGGTCCTCAAAAAGAACATATTAATTTTGGGGCCACGCACAGCAGAATATCTTAGTGCAGGACTGTTATTTTTTTTGTACACAGTTACAAGGCCGAAGAACAAAGGGAATCAACGAACACTTTACGAATGATCACAGAATGTTTCAAGGCACAGTATGATTTACAGAACTTTTGTTTGATGATAATGTGACAATAGATTTAAAAGATTACAGATTTTCAATAACGTTTTTTGAAAAAAAAAATTGGAATTTCATTATTTCTTCAAATACTGACTGCACATTTCATTCAAACTAAAAAATTATATCTAGTTCCGAATGAGAAGGAGGGCAAGAAGGGAGAAGGAGGACGCTTGATCTTGGTTCCTCCCTCCCCTTTTCACTTGGATAAGTTGATCTTGGTCCTCCCCCTTTCCACTTGGATGACTTGATCTTGGTTCCTCCCTCCCCTTCCACTTGGATGACTTAATCTTGGTTCCTCCCCCCTTTCCACTTGGATGACTTGATCTTGGTTCCTCCCCCTTTCCACTTGGATGACTTGATCTTGGTTCCTCCCTCCCCTTTCCACTTGGATAAGTTGATCTTGGTTCCTCCCCTCCTTTCTACTTGGATGACTTGATCTTGGTTCCTTCCCCCTTTCAACTTGGATGATTTGATCTTGGTTCCACCCTCCCCTTCCACTTGGATGACTTGATCTTGGTTCCTCCCTCCCCTTTCCACTTGGATGACTTGATCTTAGTTATTCTCTCCCCTTTCCACTTGGATGACTTGGTCTTGGTTCCTCCCTCCCCTTTCCACTTGGATGACTTGGTCTTGGTTCCTCCCTCCCCTTTCCACTTGGATGACTTGATCTTTGTTCCTCCCTT